>PVHP010009643.1:0-50089 GCA_004024765.1 Zapus hudsonius
AGCGTCAAGGCAGGAGAAGAACAATGTCCTAGTTAAGTAGTCAGACTGAGTACATTCAACATTCCACCAACTTCTCTTTCTATGCATCACCCCTATGAATTTAGTGATGCTCACCCACTTTGAGAAAGCCATATTATCTGCTTGGTCCACCAATCCAAATGCTAGTCTCTTCCAGAAGCAAATCTCACAGATACACCCGGCAATCATGTTTAACCAGCTACGTAGGCATCCTATGGCCCAGTCAAGTGGGCCCATAAAGTTAATCATCACAGTCCAATCTGTGCCCAGAGAAGCTGCCATAACCTCTGCTGAAGCATGCTAAAGCATCAGTTCCTAGGAAAATGAGAATAAGGCTAAACCAAGCCCATGATGAGCTCACCCAGATGCCGGGAGATCACTGCTGTGTTCAGCTGCTGGTAGGCTAAGGCCACTAATCCACAGCAGTTGCTCGTGCTGTTTTTGAGGGCAATGTTGGCTAAGAAGATTCCTTCTGTAACCACTAGTTTCTGGAACTATTATAACTGGCACAATGTGTGCTTCAATTCCAATTTTCATGAAATTATTTTTTCTCATTCATGGCTTATATGAAATGATAACTACCTCCTAACTTTGAATAACCTCTCCTCTTTTAAACCCGTCCATGGACTTGCCACAGACTTCAGTATTTAGCTTGCTTTATTTTCTCTCCTGCTTTAGGCTTGGTGGAATTCAGGAGTTACTCATGTAAATACCAGACATTTAAATATCCATTAGCATCTGGTGGACACACAAGTGCTCCACATGTGTCTAGACAATCTTCAATTATAGAGCATGACTGCTAAAAAACATTTATTTTTCTCTTTATTTGGGGATCTAAGACTTTATTGTAGCAGAGAGAGTGAGATAGATAGGGGTAGAGAGATAGAGGAGAGGGAGAGAAAGGGGATACATACACCAGAGAGAGAGAGAGAGAGAGAGAGAGAGAGAGAGAAATGGAGCATTTGCACCAGAGAGAGAAAGAGAGACAGTGAAAAGAAGGGGTTGTGGGCTGGAGAGATGATGCAGCAGTTAAAGGTGCTTATTTGCAGGGCCTGAAGGCCTGGGTTCCATTCCCCATTACTCACATAAAGCCAGATGCACAGAGTAGTGTATGCATCTGGATTTCATTTGTAGTGGCAAGATGCTCTTGCAGGACCATTCCCCCCCTCTCTCTTTCTCATATATACATATATACATATACATATATATGGGGTTATATATTTTTAATATATATTTTAAAAGAAGGGGTTTCATGCACCTGAGGAGCAAGAGGTAATGGGGAGAGCAAGAAGAGGTCTGAGAAAGAGAGGGGGAGGGAGGGAGAAAGAAAGGGAGTGTGTAGATCACAGAGAGAGAAAAAAGAAGAAAAGAAAAGGTTGCATGCACCAGGGTTACAGGTATTTTCTTTCATTGAGAGTATTTGCTGCGAAGAGAGAACATGCGTAGAAGACTATGAGAAGTGGTCTTCTGTTTATTCATTCATGCCAACTAGTAGAGGAACCTGGAAGCTCAGAACTTGAGTTATGCAAAAAGCATGGGCAATCATATCAAATTTGATTTCTTAGGTATTTCTTTTCTTTATTATATTTGTCTACTCTATGACAGCACCACAACCTTCTTTAAGTAGATAACAATGCATTAACAGTGTGTGTGCTGTCAGCTCCAAGAGTGTCTTCTATTCTTGTGAACAGAAGTGCTCCCTTCTCTTCTTTCATACAACACAGCAAATCTTTATTTAATAGAAAAATTAAAGTATGTGTGCTAATCCCAAAAGAACTCATCAAGACCTTAATGAAAGATGATGAAGAAGATAACTCAATAACAAAGTAGTTCTCAGTTGAACTTCACAACTAGGTGTAACAGCTTGAGGATCTCAGGGCTGTATTAAGCAATTTTCCAATAAGGTTTTTTTTTTATTTGAGGGCACCAGTGAAAAGCATCAAAATGAAGACATTATACTAAGGATTCTGAATTTCCTGGTTGCTACTGCTCTGATTTCCCCAATCCCAGACAGATGACCAGGCAATTTTAAAGACCCCAGGTGGGGCAATTCTGTCTTTCATTTTTACCTGCTTTGTAAAATGAAGGCAGAAATGCCTACTATTCTAGAAATACCTACTCAGCTTCCCACAAACACTTCAAGTCAATCACTGTCTCATCCATGTTCAGAACAAAGATAGCTAAAGGATATTTGGATTCCTATGAAGCCCAGTACACATGTAAGCTAAAGGGTTAAATTTAATCAATGAGAGAGAAAGAATGCAGTGTTATGGAACAAGACATGAGTCAAATAAGTGGCAGACAGTTACTACACTTGTTTTTCTATGACAATCCAGGATATAAATTTCTCTTTTCAATTTTTGCTTCTTTCAGCTTTCATGATGCCAAGAAAAATGTACATTTCACTATCTGCATTAACTTGTAGTCTAACATAATGTTCAAACTATTTTGATTATCTTTTTAGGCAGTACACTATCTTGAGAAATACATAGTGAGCTCACATTTTTAAGATGTTTAACAATCTCAAAATAGCTTTGAAATCATTTCACAGTTTAATTATCAGGAAATTTGTAATACATGACAAGTTAGTTTCCTAGATAGAAAATAGAAATTAAAGCAACACAAATCAAGAGATTCAAATACCATATTAATAAGCTAAACTCCAACCTAGTTCACAAAACAGGCATGGGGATGTCTTCAGACAACTCCAGAATGCATGAAGCTCTCTTTTTGTAAGAAAACTAGTGATAATGTGTAGAGAGGCAGAAAAATCCAATGGCATTGTTCCAACAAAAACTCTAAAAGTAAATATGATCATTTTTAACCTACAGGAATATGTAATATATCTATTTTCCAGTTTTTAGAGAATATACTTGACTCCGTTACAACCTCTTGTGACTTTTGAGTTGAAAATACACACGAACTTGGTATACTCCATTGATTTTCAGAAAATCAACTCCAAGAAGATATCACTCCATGACTGTGGGAAGTCAGCAAACATTCCAGAAAGACTACAAACTCCAGTTGAATACCACAGTTGTGAGTTTATCAAAAACATGAAAGAACTTCAGTTGCCTTGCTGGACACCTTCTGTAAGTTGAATATGTAATGGATGTGTCAGGTTGCTTCCATAATCCAAGCTAGATATTCATATAAACTATGTGAAGACGTCCCTTATGTTCTCTGACCTTTCATAAAGAAGGGTAAAGCAAGAACAATGTGTTTTTTCCATTGGAGCTGTATGTTCAGCAGTTATCAGATACTTACTTTGTGTCAGGCATTAATCAAGTATGGGAAACAGAGACTAATGCTAACCTTACCCTTAAATGACAGCTGGATGTGGTGACACATAATTGAATCCCAGTAATCAAGAGTCTGAGGCAGGAGGATTGCTGCCAGTTTGAGGTGAGTTTGGCCTCAAGAGTGAGATTCTTTCAGAAATACAGAGAGAGAGAGAGAAGAGGGAAGAAGGGAGGGAGGGAGAACTTGATGTCTTTATTGTAAGTGTGAAATATACTGTGCATGGGCTATGCATAGCTTTATTGTTACAGAGAGGATATGGAAGAAGTGATCACAGTACTATTTGGTGTGTGCATTTTCCTACACAAGAGAAGCACATTGCCACCCACACTGGAGAGTAGAGGTGGTTAGAGAATGTTTTCCAGAGAAAGTGACACTTGGAGCTGAGCTGGAAGTTTCTGGGGAGGAAATGAAGGGGGCCCGAAAGACAAATGTCCAAACAGCATCCTTAGGACAAAGCTGATGGAAGGAACAGATTTCATGGGCAATCAACTGAGCTTGCTGATCTGATCCTCCCCACCATGTTGGCAAGCTTGTTCCTCCTCTTCTTTCTCCTCCTCACTCTTCTCTTTCTTGCTGGTCCCGTGTACACACACCAAGGAAAGGCTATGTGAGCACTCACGGAGAAGATAACCATATATAGTTGAAGGGGTGAGCCATCATTATCAGCCCTCATCATGGGCTCCCCAAATTGCAGGACTGAGAGATAATACATTTCTGTTCTTTAAGCCTCCTGATCCATGCTATTTTGTTACAGAAGCCTGAGCTGACTAAGGCACATAGCATAAATTCACCGCTGTTACCGTGTACAATTCAGCGGCATTAAACATATTTACCATTTTAGAACCATCACCATCTAGGTCCAGAAGCATTTTATCACCTTAAAAGGCAACCCTACTGTCCTAGTCAGCCATATGCTGCTGGGATGAGTCTTCGAACCAGGCACAATTTGGGGGAGGAAAGTATTTATTGAAACTCCAAATTGAGGGGAAGTTCTGTAACAGCGAAAGAGGTTGGCCCTCTTTCACAGGTCCAAGCAGAGAGAAAATTCCATCATCTACACCACACACAGAACAGCAAACAGGCAGGAGGGCTAAGGAGAGAATTTCTTCCCTTTTATATAGGCTTAGGGTAGGGTCTTACAACCCTTCCACAGACGTAAAGCTTCCTGAGTCTCTGGAATTTCCTTCCTGCCCTGCCCACACAGGAAAGGATGTTTGCTTCTAGATTCTTTGAGCTTCCTTACATCTTGCCCCCTACTGAAAGGCTGCCTTCCTGAAAATATCCTCAGATACCCACCCAAGATTACTTGAAAGGTCAAGTTGACATCAAAACTTAACCATCAAACCTACTTACATTGAGTTGTCACACGCCGTGTCCTGTCGCCTCCAGCCTCTGGTGAGGACTAGTGATTTCATTTCTGTGGATTTGATTCTTCTGAGTAGTTATATAAAGGCAATCAAGTGTGTGCCCTTCTGTGTCTGTTTTGTTGCTGTTGTTGTTTTTAGAGATATGTGAGGTAAGTCTATTAGGGGTATTTAAAGAGCTAGTGGATAGGTCACAGGAGCCAAGGACCCTCAGTACCCTCAGCTAGTTTGCTCGTCCTCATCTTGTATTCATGAAACTTTTGCCATAGCACCCTAAACCCCTGGCACTGTTCTAGGATTGCAGGGCACACCACCATGCCCAGTCCGTCTGTCTTCTTTCACTGAGAAACATGTTTTCAAGGCTTATAGTATTATAACTCAGTGAGGTAGCTTTTATTCTGTGAGGAACTGCCAAACGTTTCCATGGTGGCTGCACCATACCATATATCCACCAGCAATATATAAGCCTTTCAGTCTCTCCACGTTCTGACAACACTTTGTTGTTTTAAAGCATCTTATGAAAATATAAACCTGGTCATACACTCACCTCAGTTTAAATCTAAAACTGGATGTTTCATCATGCTTAAAGGTCTAATACTATTTAACTGGCCTGTTTCTTCATCCCCCATCTTCTTCCATTCTCTCCCTTGTTCTCTGTACAGTGGCCACATGGATCTTCTCATCTCCCTTTGCAAAACGTTAAGTGCATTCTCAACATAGAGACTTCACACCTGCTATGCCCCCAGACCTCATGCCTGTTCATTGACAGCAAAGATCTCCTTTAAAAGAGCCCTGCTCAAGGGAATCTTCCAGAGAATTCTGTGAACAAAAGTGCCTGCAGAGCCTCAGGTCCGTCCCTCTTGGTATTTGCCATCTCCGCATCCGGGTTCTCTGCCTTCATAACTCATCTCTTCACCCTGGCTCATCACCTTTAGAACTTCATCTCTGCTGTGAACTCTCCTCTTCACCATTAGAAGCAAGACTGCTCACTGCTGTATCTTCAATCACTGCAAAGTGCCTCCACAAACATTAAGGAATTAAGTACTTACTAAATGAATGGACAAATGAATTCCAGCTAAAAGAACCGAGTCAAAGATGGAAACTAAAAATTTCAGTGAGTTCTATTAAGCACAAGAAATTTTTGTTTTGTTTTGAGGTAAGGTCTCCTTCTGTAAGCCAGGTTCTCCTGGAATTCATTATGTAGCCTCAAACTCATAGTACTCTTCTGACCTCAGCCTCCTGAGTGCAAGGATTACAGGTGAGCCACTCTACATGCTAAGCACACAATGTATTCGGTAACTGGAGCAAGGGTGTCTGCCCCAGGAGTAGTGGAAGTCAAAAACAGAAAACTAGTTTGAAACAGAGCTTCACCATCTTATGGCCTAAACTAAGGAATTTTCCATTTATCATGAATACAACTGCACCTGTCATGAGGCTTGGAGAAACTTTAAACAGGTAAGGTACATAGTTACATCTTGGGAAAGATAACAGTGACAGCTTCATGTAGCATGAAGCCAACATCATGGGTAGAGGTGTGGAGAGCTTTCTAGTCACTCCAAGAAGCGCCTATGGGAGTCGGATAAGAGAGACAAGGAATTGGATACAGAGCTGGTAACATACTAGCATGATCATGAGCCCTTGCTGACTGAGGGAAGGAATGAAGACCCTCTGCCCTCTAGCCTGAGTCCTGAGTGGCAACCAAGATGGTGCCTTGTCAGAACAGAGAGGAAATGAAGGGAGGAAACATTTGGATTTGGAACAAGCTTAGCTTGAGATTTTCTGAGACAAAAACATCAAGTTGATACATCAATGTATGAATCTCTAATCCAGCAAAAGGAAAAAGTGAGAACGGATGAGAAGGGAAGGGAAGAAAGAAAGGGGAGAGGAAAGGAGAGAGAAGGAAGGGAAGGAACAAAAGGAGAGAGGAAGGAAGGGGAGGGAAAGGTAGAGAAGGGAAGGAAGGTTCCACAAGAGAGTTCTACATTTTCAAGTAGAAAAGGTCATGGATTTTAAGGAATCCACACAGTGAGATTCCAAAACATAATTTGAATCTGGAAATGGTTGATATTTAGGAAACAATTGCACATTTTCAAGGATGTAACAAGTATCTGATGATATATGTCAGAGAAAGTCCAGAAGATTCTGGCATACCAGGATCCCAGAGATGGGCAATTTTAACACCATACCTAAGTCCCAGAGTTTTCACTGAGTTTGACTGTAACTTAAGTCATGAATGTCTAATCTATATCTAAACCTCAGTGATGGATTCTCCATAAAGAGAAAACTCCCTCCACCCATGACCGGTATATAAAACCAAAAATGCTCATTTCCTGCCCAATACTATCAGAAAACTTGAGGAAATCAAGGCAGAAGTACTAACTTCCTTCCACTCCAGAAATATTTTTCCCTTTGAAGTCGGAGACCCGTGTTCTAGAATTAGAGTAATATTTTAAGTATGAACTCTGGAAATAAGTCATTAGTTATTATAGCTGTTTATCATCTTCGGTTTAAAAGCTTTTCAGGAAAGAACAAGACACCACTCTATATGGAAGCAAGTTCTCTCTTGACTTAACTGACAGGTCTGGGACAGAACACACACATTTGATTTGTTAAGGGACCAGCTTGGATCCCAGTGGTGAGACAGGTGGAAATGTTCAAGGAGAATGCTGAGGTCTGCAGTAGATTAAATATAAGCATGCGTGCTTTGCTGCAAACCTTCTAAGTGACTAAACCAAGGCCAGGCATGCAGCCATCAAATCCAGCATTCCCTGGACAGTTCCCCAGGGTTCCTAACCAGTCCGTTCTCATTTCAAATGTTTTTATAGTGATGATAAACTGACCCCAAATAGAAAGGCGCCAGAACACATGGTCCCTGTTACTGAAGAATACGTTCAGATGTGTTTCTGTCATAAAAAGGCACCCTGCATCTTCCAATTGCTCCCCAGTTGTTAAAAACCTGCGAAGGTGCCCAGCTTGAGAATCAGAGACAAAAATTAACCCCAGCAAGAGAAATACCATTCGATGGCAGATTAGTGATTTCTGATCATCAGTGACACATTTTTAGACAAAAAAAATCCTAGGATCCTGACAACATATTTCCTAGGTCATGCTGAGGGGGATAACTTCAACTTTCAGAAGGTGTTTTGTCAAGTGTTTTGTGGCTTGATTTTAGTCTCTGGGCAGAATAAAACTTCTATGTGGGTAGATATGATGGCTTTTCATGAACTCACACCACTACACTAACCAGCCATGAAGCTTGGCGAAAGAACTCTAGAATCAATCAACCTTACCACACCACATTCTTAAGAGGCCACAGGAAGAAGTCTAAGATTCAGGAAGTGACAGAAAGCAACAGAGCTAGTGGGAATTCAGCTTTACCATTGGCCAGGAATCCCATATCTACTAGCCATGTCTTTCCATTTGGACAATAAGTATTTGGCAGAATTATTTAAGAACTAGAAGCAATTAGCATGGTAACTGCTAAGCATATTACCTGACACTTCATGGTAACTCTTCTAATCCAGTCACTGTCAGAGACCCAGAAAATAGATAATTAGTCTGCAAAGAAAGAAGCATTTCTCCAGGGGCAGGAAGCAACATGTTCTAATTCAGCTTGAAATCCAACCTGAGGACATTCCAGTAAAGAGGAAAACACTACAGGTAATCTCCTTAAATGGGAAAATAGGTTTATAATCTCCCCACGTTCCTATCCTGCCCCCCCACACACATCCTCTTTCTTCTTCACAAGTGTGCAATCAGCCAACAAACATGCTGGTAGGAAAGCAACCGTCACTGTAGTGACAGTATCTGGTGCCCAGCAGAGGCTTCTATTTGCTGTGCAAACCATAGTTCCTCAGCTCATGTTTTCCAGCATACTAATGATTCCCTAGGTTGCTATTACTTAATTCAAAACAAACTGGGAAAACTCAATGACATTTCAGTAGAGACTACCAAATGAACTTGAGCTGAACCGTCCCGTCTTTCGAAGAAATGTGATGCTATGTGAATAAAACAAGATCCGATCATGCCAGTGCTAGGAGCAGACTCAATGCATGGAATTCAGTGTGGCTAATTCCCCAGAAAAAGATTTCACAAGGGCCCAAATCTTCCAAAGCATGAAGATCACATGGGCTTTTACTAAAGAGGAAGCCAGACACAATGTGGGAAGGTCTTGGGAGTACTGGCTGGCTGCCCAGGCCCTTGAATGTGGCAGTTTGTGCAACCAGACCCACGCACTTGCAGCAACAGGGCAAGGTGGGGTGAGGGGAGCTGAGAGGGCAAACAACGAGGATAGAGGCAATTCTCAAGGAAGGTTCTTCTTACAACCCTCTTATTGACGAAGGAATTGAAAAGGGAGAATCAGCTTCCAGTCCAAATCCCTGACCAAAGAGCTATTTCTACCTAATCTCTGGCAAGCAGCTCAGTTTCCTGCACTGAGGGGGCAGGTGTGCTAAAGATTCACAGCCCTTCCCTGAAATACAGCCTAAAGTCTGATTTGGAATTTTAAAATGGTTCTCATGAAACAAAAAAAAATCATCCTTGTAGGATTGTGTGGCTTTTACTATTCAGATCCATGCTTCATTCATTGTTTAGTCTCCAGCCCCAATTCCAGGCAGGTGTCTGACTAAACGGAATGAAGGCATTGACCAGATGTGAGAGTTAAGGGCTTAGGGTACAGATCAGTGGTCTAGCATTTGCCTGGCACATGTGTGGTCCTGAGTTTGACCGCCAGCTCTGCACAGAAATAATGGAATTAAATTTAAAAGTGAAATAAGGAGGAAGCTTGATGTAGAAACAGATGGTCACTTGAGTAATACCAGAAAATGTGAAAAGACAATAGGATGTAAAAAAAAATCCAGAAAAAGGGACATCATAAGACATATCATAGGAAGTTAGAACCCTATGTGTTGATGGGAATTATTGTTTCTTAATGTGTGGTCCAGGGACCACCCACAGTAGATTTTGGCCTCAATCATTAAATCCAAATGACTTGAATTTAGAACCCAGAAATTTACATTTCTAATAAGAACCTAAGCTATTTTATTAATGCATAGAAAAATGGAGCTGGCTTAGAGAAAGTCAGATTTAAACAAGCATTTATTCTTCCTTTAAAGGTAGGAAGAAAGAAAAGAAGGTAGCAAGAGAAGAGAATGATGAAGTAAAGAAAAGCAGGGAAAAAGGGGGGAAGGAGGGAGCATTTAAACACTGTAGGGAATGAAAGCGACTCTGGAGAGAGGTCAGAGCCTACCCCCTTCAGGTCTGGGCAGTGGGACACTGTGATCAGACAGGAAAGGGGGGACACATGTCAAGCAACGAAGATGCTCTGAGCCCTCTATGAGCAGACTTTTGCTCTATGCTGGGATGCCCCTCATGCACGAGTGTAAGTTTCTGACTCAGAAAGCAACTGTATCTCAACTGTTCAAACATTGTGAGATATATAGTGTGGTGGAGGATTTGGGCAGGTGAGCTGGCTCAGATCATGAGATTCCATCAAGAGGGAAAGTCTGTGAGGGCCTGAATTAGGAGGGTAGAATTGTTTATTTGCTTGCTCACACTTCTCAGTTGATGTGCAAACACCAACTATTCTCAGAAGAAAAGAGGTCTGTTCCTTTGAGACCTATACATACACTTCTCCATCCACCTTCCAGTCTCTAGCCTTGCTTCGTTCCTCAATTCTTTCTCCTCCTCGGCCTTCTCTTTCTCTTACCCCAACAAGAATCATTAAGCCCCTAAACCCTTTTTACAAAACAGGTTTTATCTTTTATATATATATTTATTGTCCATAATGAGTTACATTATTTAGTGGGCAAACAATGAGTTGTTATCCCGAATTCCCCAATTCCCGCCTCCCCATCCCTGATCAGCTGGATATCCTCCTCCTCCGTGGGTCCTCTGGATCAGTCCTTGTGGCAGGGGACCATGGATAGCCTAGTATTCAGCCAGGTTCTCCTGGCCCAAGTGTGTTGTTACTGAAGGGTGCCATGCCTCTGGACAGTCTGCCCCACCAGAGCTCTCACAATCTTTCTGCCCCCTCTTCCACTCAGTTCTCTGAGTCGTGGTGGGTGAGTATTAAGGCTGCTTTAATGTTGCGAGCTTAGGGGTCCTTGTGTCGAAAATCCTTGGTTTCTGTCTCATTGGCCTAGAAATACAACAAACACTTAACCAATGGGACCTGTTCAGGCTCAGAAGCTTCTGTACAGACAAACAAACCACACTCAGAGCCAATAGACCCCCTTCAAATTGGTTTTATCTTTTAAAGAATATTTTTATGTATTTGCAAGTAGAGAAAGACAGACAAACACAGAGCGAGAGGGAGAGAATAGGTACCAGGGCCTCTAGCTACTGCAAATGGACTCAAGGGGGATGTGCCACCTTCTGCATCTGGCTTTACATCTGTACTGGGGAATTTAACTGGGTCATTAGGCTCTGCAGGCAAGCACCTTAACTGCTGAGCCATCTCTCCAGCCCAGGTTTTATCTTTTGACCAGCATCCTCATCACTACCCATTCTTGACCTCAACAATACCTTAGAAAAGGATTCTCTCGGTTCACCTCTCCTCCTACTCCTGGTTAGTCTTCCCCTGTCCTCACCATTCTATCAGTAAGGCTCTACACCCTGCGGTAACTTCATAACTGCTAAATCCAACAGGAGTTCCTTCACTGTCCCCTCTCTATGATACTTGTCTTCGGTTCTTGAACTTGTCTCCTTGTTTGTCTGTCTTGTTGCCACTTTCATGGTTTTCTTTAAACTTAGGATGAAAGGAAACTAATATTTTATGTTCCTCTTACTCTCTTAGCTTTAAATGTTTTTATTTCTATGGTTTCTCATTTTGCAATCATTGAGCATCTGGTCATGCCTTGTGTACCTAATTTTCTAGAGTAGGGTCATCCAGCATCTGTTACTATTGCATGGGTAAAAAAAATACCTGAATATTTAGAAGCTTACAAACAACCATGTTACTATGCTCACAGATGGGGTGGACCAAGAATTTGGAAAGGGTACAGTGATGATGCTTCTTCTTTATACGAAACATCTGGGCCAGAGCTGAGACCACACAGGCTAGGCTGACACACAGGCTGGAACAGAGTGATGGACTAAATAGCTGCATCTTCTGAAGCCCTACTCCAAAGTAAGACCTTTGGAAGGTACTACAGTTTGAATGAGATTATTGTCCTTATAAGAAGGGGAAGAAAGTAGGGTTTTCTCTCCAAGATATGACAAAGAAGAAGGTCACTTGCAAACCAAGAAAACACCACAACTATCAGCATCCCTTGCTCTTGGGTCTCCCAGGCTCCAGAATTGTGAGAAATACCTATTTTGTTTAAGCCACCCAGTCAATGGACCGAAGCACACTGTCCTCATGCCTGCTGCCCAAGCTGTAGTGACCAATACTAGTCCCAATATATGACCTCCATGAAGCCTGGGCTTCCCCACAGCACAGCAACTTGGGACTTCAGTCATGAGTATTATAATTAACAGGACAGCAGTCACACAGTGTCATTTTCACCAGTAACATATGAGTCATGCTTATGCACGGCAAAGGGAAGGGACATACACTCATGTCTTGAAGTGAAGAATGTCAACTAATATGTAATCACTTTTAAAATAGCATATCACATCCATAATCACAGGTATTATGTAAGTCCAAAATATTCATCTTAAGCCTAGCTCTAGCTTTATTTATCCAAATGATTACCACCATGACTAATATTAACAGTGAGTCATTGTAGACACTTGTCATGTGCGTGGCACAGTCTAAATATCTAATATTTATTAACTCATACAAATTTCACAGTAACTCTTAAAAGTTAAAACATTATTATCACATTTAAAAATATTTTTGAAATATTTTAATAGTTATATTAAATATATTCATATTTGAAAATTAACATATAATATTAGCACATATTTATGGATAGACCATAATACTTTAATATACATAGATATATATCATTTTTTAAATTATCAAATTACTATATATATGCCATCTCAAATATCATTTGTTTTAGAAGCATTATCTTTATCTAGCTACTTGGAAATATACAATAAATTTTAAATATAGTCACCCCACTGTATCATGGAACACTAGAATATTTTTGTAGCACTAAGGATAGAACCCAGATCCTCATGCACACCAAACAAGTACTCTACCACTGAGCCAGAAGCCCAGCTCAAGAGCACTACAACTTATGCCCCTGTCTACTTATATTTTGGTGTCCATCCACAACCTCTGGAAGCCAATATTCTATTCTCTACGGCTGTAAGATCAGCCTATTTAGTTTCCATAAGGGAGGGAGAACATATGGTATTTGTCTTTTTATACTTTTCAGCACTGTTTTAACAAAGATGTTAAACAATGTGCACTGAAATTAACCAGAAAACACAATGGAGCTATTCTCTAACCCAGGCGAGCTGGCTCCAAATCTCAGTGTTGAAACCAGGGAACTACATGGCACCGATATGCTACAGACATTTCACAATCATGCCTCCAAAACAGTGCTTTCATTCACCACCCCCTTATTAAAAATAGCTCACTACACTTTTTTTTACATATTTTCTCCTTGTTAATAATTCCACCGTTCATAGAAAGCCCAACATAAAAAGTTGAGAGCAATCAAATCTCTTGGGCTCTCCCTTAATCCCATATAAGACTTGTCCCCACTCTGTATAAACACAGCTCTTAAAGATTCTCACATGTGCCCGCTCTTCCTCATCATCATGGCTCCATGACCACCTTTCCTTGGATTCCCTGCTTCTTATCTCCTTCAACTGTGATTCATCCTCCTGCCTCACAGCATGATGCTGAGCAACGTAAAAATTGAGCATTATACCTGTTCTGAAAACTCTTCCAAGACTTTTGATAGAATAAGCTCAAAATAAAAGTGTGTCATATAAGATCCACTCTGCTATGGCTCCTGACTACCATTGATTGCCCTTATCTCCTTGTCTCTACTAAATGTTTACCTCTAGCTCTGCCAATTAGTTACTTCCTAATTTACCATCGGGTTCTTGCTTTTCTATACAGACTCAATGCAGTTATTTCAGACCCAATGTTCCACCTCCTCTTTCTGCCCCAGTTCCAGCCACCTGGCAAACTCTTACTCTTAGAGTAGGTAGATGGACAGTCTTGAGCAGGCAGGAGAAAGGTGCCTTGTACAACCACTCTCTTTGAGGTTGGGTACAACCTGACTCGGTAGGCAGAGAGTTAGATGTTGGGCAACCAAAGAAGCTACACTGTGTCTTGGTAGCTTTGTCTCTTGATGGAAAATGCTCCTTTGTCCCTTGGCATTGTAAAAGCTTCAGTCAAGTTCTTCTACAATACCTGAAATTTAGGTGCCAGAGCACTTTCACAATGCCCAACTTGATAAGCAGGGAAGGAGAGAGAGAAAGAGAGAAAGAGAGAGATCTTGACCCCAAAGCATGCACCTTAGAATGGGGAGCAATGAGGGTGATACCCAATGGGAGGAACTTAATGGCATGGAAGAGGCAAGGAACCATAAGAAACTTCTTTAAAATTCACAAGGCAGAACCCCACAGGCTGCTGCTTCCCTTCTCTAGAGTGCTTTGCTTTGCTTTGCTTTGCTAATAAACTTCTGCTTATACTGTGTGCCTCAATTCTTTCCTTCAAGAAAACAAGAACCAAGAGGAAGCTGGATGTGGTGATGCATACTGTAATCCCAGTACTCAGAAGGTTGAAGTCGAGGATTGCTGTGAGTTCAAAGACAGCCTAGGATACATCGTGAGGAGCAGGACCACGAGTGGAACTCAGCTAGCCTGTCTCATAAAGCTAAAAAGAACCCAGAGAAACCTTTGCCCAGTAACATTACCCTTTTACAGCAGCTTTGCATGGTTTACCTTGATACCTTTACCAAAGAGCATTGATTGTGTTATTCTGTCCCTGTACAAAACTTTCCTCCTGTTTCCAATAAAGGAAGGCAAAAAGGAAAAGAAAATGAACAATGAATGGGTCATGTAAAAAAAAACCTCTTAGAACAATACCCAAACCAAGGCAGGACTTTCTAGAGTCATTGGGAGGTGGCGATGCTTCTTTCTTCAAATATTCCTTTGCTGCTACTCTCACTTCTTCCTGGTGACCTCAGTGATCACAGGGGATAGGAAAACTGTGGACTTCATGTCCCTGCTTGGCGAGCTCTCTTCAAAACCTTAACTACTTCTGTTAATGTTGCGTCAATCTTACATGTATCCAAATCACTTCTTAAACTGGGGGTCGTCATCCCATATGATATCACTTGACAAAATGTGGGGACTAGGAAAAACATAATTGGCAATAGTAAAAGTTTCTAAATGTGGCATGACCAAAACTGAAGTGTTCCTGGCAGCACTCAGCCAAGATGCATCCTGTCACTGCCCCTTGGTTCTGAGTAGACATGTGACCTTTGCACTGTACACACCACCAAGCTGACTTGAATGTCACTTAAAAAATCATGGACATAATTTCCAACAACTGTTGAAATGGTCCTGAGCATTTAAGACCTACATATTCATGAGAAGCAACATTCTCAGCATTGACGATGAAAACATTAAAATACCAACCAACTCTGAAATCTTGCGTCCTGCAGCATCAAATATTCAGTGTAGATTTCATTTTCCATGTAAATATAAGTAAGATCAATTACTATGTAAATTTATTTTTAATCTTTAATATGTAATGAAATTAAATGTGTGATCAAAGAATTCTTTTAAAATAAATTTCTGTATGATTTGTTACCAGTAATGTTTGATTTGTAAACTATTTTATATACTTATGTGCCCAGAGTCACTTGAACGTTTGTCAAGGAAAAAAAATGTCATGAGTAGAAAAGTTTAAGAAGCCCTAATCAAAATTAACAGTACAAAGGTAATGAAGTATCAAATCACTGGACAGATCTGGAAGCCAGCTCATAAGATACGCCATGAACAATTGATGATGACAATTACACAACATCAAGTAACCTTTTTTAACGAGAGACATGTAGATGCACATGTATGTACCGTGCAGACATAGCCAGTGACTGGCAGAGGAAATAGGCTCAGCGATACAACCAGCCCAAACAGGGAACAATGAACAGAACACATTACGCATACTTCCCTGATCAGACAGCATGAAAGGGTGATGGGAAAACATCTGGACCTTCTGTAATGCACCACCGCGGGTAAAGGGCTATCCTGGTTCTGTGATTTGCACTTTGCAGCACTTATTTATTCACGGGTTCTTCGATCACCTTCCTCTTTTCCCTGTCAATCCTCAAAGAGATCCAAACAGAATGCTCCACTGAAATATGCTGATAGCTCTGGACCAATAGGGCTCTATCCCATTGGGCATGAAGCCCCATTTGTGGGGATTTTAAGCTCTTCCTGTATCCCTGCCTCTCTCCTTGGGAAAGTATCCCTACCCTTAGCAAGGGAATACACTGCAGAAGGTCCTACCCAGAGGACACTGGAGTGAAGCTGGCCTGGATATATTCCTTTGTTTATTAGCGATGATCTGATGCAAGTTATTCAACTTCTGAGAAACCATTTCTTAGCCTAAAACACAAGAGACAGTAATAGCCTTCTGATGGACGGGTCAGGATGAACAAAAGACACACATTAAGCAATCATTACAGTACCTGGCCCAGCTCAGCAAACACTCTTCTCTCCCCTTCCTTGTTTGCAGCCATTTCACAGGGTTTGCAGGCCTTCCAGGTCCCTTTAACTCACACTCCTCTGACTAACCTCATTCTGGCTGCAAGTCCATACAGAGTAACTTCAAGGTCAGTGTCACACTTGACTCCATGTGTCAAAAACATATAAAGATTGAATCCTAGTGAAGTGGCTACTGTCCTACCCAAAACTAAGTTTTGTTCTAGAACTATTTATAGAACTTCTAGATGGTTCATTAGAGTGGGTATATGCACTTTTACATTCCTTTGTTTTTAAATTATAGCTTTTAAATATATTTTAAATGAACTAATGTACATTATACATATCCATAAATATGTATGAGTGTGTCCATATGTTTTAATCCCAGAAATGTTTAACATTTACTGATTACTTATGCTATGACCAGGCACTGCACAGAAGTAGTTCATTTAATTCTCAGCCAATTCTCACCGTACTCCTTAAAGTACAATAATCCATCCTGTTTTACAGAAGAGGAAACTGAGGCTTACGCTTTAAATTTACCCGTCACATAGCTAGTAAGAAAATATCAATGCACTCAAAATGGCTTAAGTACTAGGTGCGGCGGTGTCTTTCTTATTTTTATTTTTATTGAAAGCATGGAGGTGTGGTTTGACTGCTTTTAACTTCCACAAAGTGCTCTCTCTGCTGAGCTCCCAGGAAACAGGAGGACAGGTGTCACTTTAAGAGGATGATGGAAGCTGTAACCCGAAGCCTCCTCCAGCCGGCCTGCAGCCTGGCCTGGGGAGGGGTCTGGGCGGCTGCACCCAGCCCAGCGGGCCGGCGGCGGGAGGGCGTCCCACTTCCAAAGTTGGAGCTCTCCTTGGTGGGAGGGGTGGGGAGGAGGGGGACC
The DNA here is from genome assembly GCA_004024765.1 of Zapus hudsonius. Taxonomy (NCBI): domain Eukaryota; kingdom Metazoa; phylum Chordata; class Mammalia; order Rodentia; family Dipodidae; genus Zapus; species Zapus hudsonius. Next base: position 17,200 of record PVHP010009643.1, read on the forward strand.
AGTGACGTCACTGCCCAGTAGGGATAAAGCTCCCCCCCCCCCGCCGCGCACTCCAGGCTGCCCCGGGAGCAGGGTAGGTTGTCCCGCTTGGGGACACGCACGGCGTGTGCAGAGCCACCCACTCGCCCACCCATCCATCGCTGCTGCGACCCACGATGCCCCAGAACGTGGTCCTCCCGGGCCCTGCGCCCTGGGGCTTCAGACTCTCGGGGGGCATAGACTTCAACCAGCCTCTGGTCATCACCAGGGTAGGTGCTTTGGGTTCTGGCTTTGGCTCCAGGTTAGCAGGTGGGGTCCCAGAGGAGGGGACAGCGTCCAGGGAGCAGGCGGGGGGCCTGCAGGATAGTGTACTGGGGAGGCTTGTGGGGGGCTTCTGGCTCCTGCCTGGGCAGCACCTCGCAATTGTGGAAAGCAGTTGTGAGATTTAACCAAATCAGCTCGCAAGCTCTCTGCAAGCTCTTGGTCCCCAGCCACTCCCCAGAGAGGTCAACTGGGCTCCAGGAGTGGGAGGGCTAAGGGACCCCGCTTGTTCTCCTCACCCCTGCAGTAATAAATAAACAGATGTGGACCAGGAAAGATGGGCCAAGGACTGACACCCAGTTTCTGCTTTGAGCTAAATGCGCACAGAGCGATTTTCTTGTCCAGATAAAAACTTCAGCAGGGCGCTGTTCGCCAGGGCATAACTTGAGTTGGCTAATTTGCAAGCCTTCATATCAGCCCAGACAGGGAAAATATTACTAATGTGTGTTCCTGGGTTTCCAGGCATTTTGAATAAATATTTTCCGAAGCTGAGAACTTGGCTGAGGAAGCATTAATAACTCAAACTACAGAGAAGACCTGTCTGATGGTTTACCTGATCGAAAGCCACCACTCAGACTGGTCACTCTGAAACTAATAGCTTTATATCAAAGCCAAACTTGACTTAAAGCTGCCTTTAAGCAGTACCCATCTAGAAAAAGAGAGAGCGAGAGAAAGTAAAAATGAAACTCAGGGTTCCTCGACCGTCGATAAACTTTTAGAATGTACAGTAAACCATTTGATGTAGCTGATTTTTTTTCTAACACAAGTATTTTTCTTAATAGAAAAGTGCTTATTTTAATTACCATATATAAACCATTGTAAGCCTAAAGGCACAAACTGTCACAATGTTAGGCTCTTATTTTCCAAATGTTATACTTTTTCTAACTGCTCGTACTATATTTTATAAATGTATATATTTTAATGTAACCACTAACAGATTTGAACAAGGCAAAACCTTTTAAATTCTGTCTTATTTATGGATGTCTTTACCATTTGGGAACCAAAGTCCTTTTGAAAATATATCAAAATGTGTACTTTACACATACATACAATAGATTGTATTTTTGGTTTACATTTTTCAAAACCATATAAACACATCTGACATGTGTTTTTATATGAGACATGAAAACTTAACATACCCCCCAGAAATGTTCCTAAATTAAGCAGAAAATGCTTCTGTGATCTGGGCCAAGCAATTCCTTTTATAGTTTTACTAAAGAAAACAGTTTCCATTATCTCTACTAAGAAATATGTTTAGTTTATGGAGTGTAACTTTCACTTGTGTATACTAAGTGAAAAAAGTCTTTGGATCCTAACAAAAAAATAAATCCTATTTAGATTAAATCCTAAGGAAATAATGGGATCTGGAAAGATGCCTCAGCAGTTAAAAGCACTTGTCTGCAAAGCCTGCCGTCCAGGTCCACTTTCCAAGACATCCGCGTAAGCCTGATGCAAAAATTGACACACGAATTTGGTGTGTGGCAAGAGGCCCCAGCTCACCTATACACACACACACACACACACACACACACACACACACACACACACGCAAATAGATAAAATTTTTAATGCTGAAAAAAGTATTAATTGTATCACAAAAGGATTTGAAGAAATTTAGAAAAATGTTTCACTATTACTCTGTATCACGTCAGCATAAGGAATCATGTTGTGAAGTTTTGGTTATTGTTATGTTCTAAGCATTGTTTATCTTAAAGTTATATATCTGCATTTGGACTACAGAATTGATTAGTAAATGTGTTTGATAAAACACAAGTTTTATTGGAAAGTCATTCTGTCTTGAATTTCCAGCTCCTCTAATGTGTGCAACAAACTATGTAACTTGATCCAATAATAATGCAGACCAGACATTACTTAAAGTATATCTTGTCAGTCATTTTAACTCCAGGAGAACAGGTAAAGCTGAATTGAATACCAAGACTCTTTACAAGATGCATATCAGGGCTGGAGAGATGGCTCAGTGTTCAAGGCGTTTGCTTGCAAAGTCTAATGATCCAGGTTCAATTCCACAATACCTACCATAAAGCCAGATGCGGGAAGTGGCACATAGATTTGAGTTCATTTACAGTGGCTGGAGGCCCTGGTGTGCCCATTTTCTCTGTCTATCTCTCTTCTATCTCTCTATCTCCCTCTCTTTCTTTCTCTCTCTCTCTTGCTCTCTCTGTTTGCAAATAAACAAATATTTTTGAAAGATGTATATCATACATTTCCTGGTGAAAATGTAATGCAATTCACTTGATCTTATCCTCTTTTATGAACTGTGTATTGTTCAAAAATAACGTATTGTGAGCTGGAGTGATGGCTCGGTGGTTAAGGAGTTTGCCTGCAAAGCCTAATGATCCAGGTTTGATTCCGCAGTGCCCACGTAAAGCCAGATGCACAGAGGCACGTGCATCTGGAGTGCGTTTGCAGCAGCTGGAGGCCCTGGTGTGCCCATTTTCTCTGTCTCTCTCTGTCTCTCTGTCTCTCTCTGTCTCTATCTCTCTCTCTCTCTCTGCAAATTTAAATATAAAAAAGTATAAAAAAATAATGTGTGGTTTATCAGGTAACAGAATTTTTCTGCTTTGTAATTTTTATGTTTTTTCAGAAAGTGTGAGATTGCTGTTATGGTCTTGCCTGCACGCATTGTTCTAAGTCCTTAAATATCACAACAATCTTAGAGCAATAGGAATGGACCCTCTTTTGCAGATGAGAAGAATGGGACTTTGATGCCTGGTCCATCTGGTCCCATATCTATGCTCCAAAGTCCACCTCTGTGAACAGTGCAGTCATATTTCTAGCCATGTGCTCTGTGCATACAATGTCTACTGACTCTACATCTTTAAGCTCTTTCCATTCTTTCAAGCACTATCTTATTTCAAGATATTTTAACTTCACAGCTAGATGTTTGTTCCCCTTCTCCATTTCACCCTGCATATTCTTAAAATCCATCAATGAAAACCAGAAGGTGGCTTCCATCTCTCCTATCATTAAACATCCTTCAGTGAATTGTCAACTTGTAGACAGTGTGGGATCTTCAGCATGGCTTACTATCATCTATTGCAGTTATCTTCTCCCCTCTTTTCCTTCTCTTTCCCTTTCCCCAGCTCACTCCATATATGGACAGTGGTGCCCCTGCTCTGGGCTGCTTACGATTTCCCTAGCATGTCTATGCTATTGATATGCATTACTTTCCCCAGAATTCTTTTCTCAGCCCTACCCCAAGGTCCTCTGTGCCGATGCAAACTTGTTCAAATACCCTTCCTCAAGCTTTCCCATGGTAATGATTATTCCATCCATTACATGATCGTAGTTTTGTCTTTTCATGTCTGTACTACACATATTTAAGGATGCCTATGTGTCTCTCTCCATCATATGCTCCCTGAGGGCACATAGTAGTGTCCAGTACATCATATATGTTGTAGAAAAATAGAGCTATCACATAAATGACAAAATTGTTCACCTTTTTTATAACTTTATTTCCATAAATAGGCATAAGTTGAGCTCTCAAAATATCCCACAATAGAGATAAATGTGAGTCGTTCTGTTAGCTTTCTCTGTTTTAGATAAATTTTCAGTATACAAAGAATTAAAATACCAATAACCATATGTAATGTCACAAGAAGTTCCATACATGAGAGGTCAATTAAATCAGTTTCATCTTCCAACAAGTTAGAAATTCCCCCTCCTGTCCTGCACTGTGCAAATGCAGACTTATAGAGGATTCTCCATGACTGACGGTGCCATTCCACAAGGATGTGAGGGAGGGTGACATGCCATCAGTCCCAATCTTACTTGGAATTTTTGTCTTTGCCTGGGCTCTCTCGACGCTGGGCAGTGGCAGCAAGCCCCAGCTAGAAGTCAGCCACACTCTATGAATTATGATGATCATGATGTTAGGTATATGAGTTCTTTTGATTTAAGGTATTTCAACAGCACAGCAAAGTTTCAGCTTGTCAGGAGATACCTTTATCGTATTGAGTATCTGCATCTGCACAGCAATGGCAAAGGTGAAGTTCCAACCAGAGGATTACAAATATAACTCTCTCCAGCAATGGAAATTCCAGCTTACAAAATTAAGACAAAGGATCACTATCCCTAAAGTATTCCCAAACCCATAAATCTATGGGATGAATTTTTACATAATTTGAGGAAGCACACACATTAAAAGGCAAGAAGATCAAACACCAGACACCAGCAGTTTCTAGAGAGAGAGTGTCTATGCTTGGTGCAAAATAAAAGTTAAAGTTTGCAATGTAAAGGTAGCTTAAAGGAGAGTAACATGGTTTGAATATGGAATGTGCCCCTGGGCCCATGTTTTTTTTTTTAATTTATTGTCCATAATGAGTTACAACATTTAGTGGGCAAACAATGAGTTGTTATCCCCAACTCCCCGCTGCCTCCCCTCCCCAAACCGCTGGATAACCTCCTCCATGGGTCGTCTGGATCAGTCCTTGTGACAGGGGACCATGGATAGCCTAGTATTCAGCCAGGTTCTCCTGGCCATGCCTCTGGATAATCTCCTCCACCACAGCTCTCACAATCCTTCTGCCCCCTCTTCCACATAGTTCCCTGAGTCGTGGTGGATGAGTATTAAGGCTGCTTTAAGGTTGTGAGCTTAGGGGTCTTTGTGTCGATGATCGTTGGTTTCTGTCTCACTGGCTTATCCTGTGTTGATTTAATGGCTGTGGCTGTGGGCCCCTTGTTCATCCAGTCATTCTCTGCGGGGTTCCATTTGGATCCTCCACGATATGACTGTGGTGGGTCCTCTCTTGCCAGAATCTCAGCTATCGGCCTACGGTTGGTTGGTAGGGTTAGATTGGGCCCATGTTTTGAATGTAGAACTCTCAGGTCCTGGTACTGTTTTTGAAGGCAGGGGAACCTATAGGAAATGAAGACTTACTGCCAGTAGTAGGTCACTAGGGGGCTGGCCTTACAAGGCTAGGCTTCCTCTGGTTCCAGCCTGGTTTGCTGAGGCAGATCCACACACCCACTCCCAGAGAGGAAGTGACTCAGCCATGCCAAAATAAATCTTCCATCCCTTAACTTGTTCTGTCACAGTGACACAAAGTAGCTACTAAAGAGAGAATGGTTTTTCAAATACCATACATAATCTCCATATTTTAAAGAATAATGCTTAAATTTCCTCTTACTCCTCTTCACTCCTCTCCTCTCCCTATCCAGAGCACCCCAAGACCATTGTAACTGGAAATGCTGTATGGGCTCAAGTACCAACATAGAGAATGTTAATGTATTTTTAATTTTGCAGATTCTCACATAAAAAGTATATTACTCCGATAAAAACTAATTAGCAATTGGAACTTTTATAAAAGGATGTTTACCACGAATGTAGTCCTCTTCCAGGCTAAAACAAGCTTATTTGAAATATTTATGCAAATTAAAACGCAGATAATTCTGTGCTAGCAAAGGCTGCGTCTAGTTAGAAGTGCTGGTTCATATGTCCATAATATTGCTATACCCAACAGTCTATTATTTCACACTAAATGGCAGCATTTTTAAGATAATTCCCTCGTTCCTCCGTATGAGATTCTGATTTTTGATTCTTTAAATCTAGAGTAGGATGAAGTGTGTTCACTTCTGGAACACCTGGTGACATCCCCATTTACCTGTTCTTTGCTGATCAGGAAGGCACAGGTTACCTAGACACTTCCCTTGCTTGGAAAAGTAGAAACCAGCAAGTAGATTGGGAGAGATCCATGTGAGGACCATGTGAGGACACTTCTCACTCAGCCTGTTCAGGAGAGTGGTTGGAAACCTAATGTTCGCAAATGTAGCATTTTGCATAAGGGTTAAGATGGAATTCTTAACTTTTTTATTAATACTATTAATAAATTTCAGCAATATTCAGTATCTAAGATATTCTACTTAGAAGTCCAACATATCAATTCATTATGTAAGTTCAATATCTATCATGTAGGTCTTCAAGTTCTGGTATCTATTTAAATGTTTATAAGCATATATACACACAGCCATATCTTCCATTCATTATAACCAAGATATAAACAAGTAGCCAAGATATAAACAAGTAAAGCTTTTCCAGACCAGGGGTGAGTGTTATATAACTTAAGTGCATTTTTGTGTAATAGTAAAAGCTAAGAGAGTCTTCAAAAACACATTAAACTTCATTATCGCATGTTTTAACTTAAAGAGAATAATTCTGGTCTTAAAAGCTTAAAAATAGAAAATACGAGCATGGACATCCTAAATGAAGAGAAAATTAAATTATTTTATCCCTAAGAGGCCCGTTGTGAATGGAAAATTTTGGTCTACTAGAAGAACCTCTAAGTGGAAAGAAGTTATAAAATACCTCCGAAGAGTAGGATGTAACAATACTCATTTGTCTTCACCCAGCTTCTATCAACTGTTCCCACTGGAAAAGAATAATCTCTCCAGTGAGATAATCCCAGAAATAAAGCAAGTACAATAAACATTCTAGCAATGAGAATTTATTATTTTAGCAATCATTATTTAGATGAACTTGGATCCCTCTCAGAGAAACAAAATTAAATAGATTTGATGGCTTGGAACAAGCAGATATAGGAAAAACAAATAATGATTGGTCCTAAATAACTTTATTAGGAAAAATATAGCTACTTTCTGAAGTAATTTAAGGTTCAAATTAAGTCCTATCTATTACTCGGCTCCAAACATAACAATTGTATGTTCACATTAATCACCATAATCTGAGTAACAACTCATTTTTGTTTTGTAAGCTCTGCTTTAAACAACCTTTTTATTTATTCATTTTGCCATTATAAATTCTAAACAATGGTATATACACTATAAAACCTCAGAAATACACTCCTTGGCTTATGATGGGATTACACCCTGATAAAACAAATACCATAAATTTCAAATGCATTTTGATATATTTAACCTACCAAAATATGATAGTTTGGCAGCAGAGTACGCTGCAGATTATTTGTTGTTACCCTTGTGATCGTGTAGCTAGCTGGGAGCTGAGACTTGCTTCTGCCTCTCAGCATCCTGGGAAGGTGTCATCCCACGAATTACTAGCCCGAGAAAGGATCAGCCTTCAAACTCATGTGTGGTTCCTACTGAGTGTGCATACATTTTGCTCCATGGTAAAGATGAAAATTCACTGGTCAAACCATCATTAATTCGGGTATCACCCACAGACATGAACTTCCAGGCTGGATGGAAAAAGAGATAATATACAAATAAATCAACAAATATAAAACTACAAATAAAATTCATAAAGGAAACAAACAGAATGAGGTAGAGAGGGATTAGGGAAGCTACTTTAGAAGTCTGGGGGAACCTCCCTGTAAATGCAACATTTGAGCCTAGACTATAGAATGAGAAGGTGCCACTTTGTGAACAGTGGAAAAGCATTTGAGATAGAAGTAGCCATGCATAGAAAGCTCCAGGGATACAAGATTGGTCGAGTCGAGTGAGAAACCAAAAGGACATCAGAATGGCTCCTGCTCCTTGGAGAAAAGGCAGCGAGTAGATTGGGAGAGATCCACGTGAGGACTAGACACAGGTAAATAGTTTGATTTACTACCCCCCCCAACCACCCCCAAATGAAAGTATGGGCTGACTGCAGAGATTCTCAGTGGGAAAGGTGCTTATAGCACAAGCGTGGTTACCTGAGTTCAGATTCCCAGAAATTGGGGAAAATGCCGAGCACTGTGACATGTAACTGTAACCCCAGCTCTGGAGAGGTGTCATCGGGGAATCGCTGGGGCCCACTGGCTAGCTGATCTGACCCCGTTGGTGCGATCTACATTCAAAGAGAGACTGTGAGTCTAAGAATAAGAGTGGAGAGTAACTGAGGAAGACGTCCAACATCCACCTGGGCCTCCACATGCAGGCACACATTGTATACCTGCATATTTATGTGTAATCACATATATACGAATGTGCATACACACATACCATGCATATACACACATGTTAATTGATAATTAAATGAGAGGAGGGATAATAACACTGATTCTACTTGACTATTAAATATAGTAATATTTCAAATTTTCTCTTGATCCTGAAGTATTCCTTCCAAAAATAAAAATCATGGCAATTTTGTGTAGACAGCAAAAACTTGAATCCTGCTTTTCCCCTAGTTTGACAATCTCTGGTTTTTAAATGATGTGTCTAGATTATTTCACACCTAATACAATTAATGACATGATCTAATTAAAATCTAGCATTGTATTAAATGTCTTCTATGTATTTCACCTGTTCTTCATTAATGGAGAAGATATCATGAGTGAATTCAGAATTCCTTTGTGTTGTTGGCTCCCAGGTTTGGTTTTTTTTTTTTTGTGATGTATTCTGCTTTATTATGCCGTTCATCCCTGTCCAGATTCGGCTAAGACCACCAGGTGTTCAGGAGCTTACATTCCAGCTATAAAATCAGACTGTAGTGAAAATAGCATAGTGCATTGCATAACAAGCTGCTTAAGAGAAGGAAGATTTGGTTTTAAGATTGTTTCTGACCAACACTATGAATTTGGGCAAGTATTTCAACCTCTTTGAAACTGATTTTCATTGTTTATAAAATGGAGATAATAATACCAACCCTAAAAGTTGTAGGGATTGAGTATGATAAAAACACAAAACACTTGGTCCAGTGGGCTCCCAGGCTTTTGAACATCCATGCTAATTCACTCTAAACCACGAGCAATGTATTTTTTCAGCTCATTTTTCTTAACAGCTAGTATGATGACCACTTCTTCCCTCATGTTATGTCACAGGCGATCTCATGCTCATGTATTGTGAGGTTTAGGATTTTCCACCTAGTGAAACACTTAAAAAGTCACCAGGCTAAAATAGAAATGTCAAGCATAAAACTCGCATGACTACAAGCTGTCGGTTTTGAAAAGAGTCTTGATTTCTTCCAGATTACTCCGGGAAGCAAGGCGGCAGCTGCCCACCTGTGCCCTGGGGATGTCATCCTGGCTATTGACGGCTTTGGCACAGAGTCCATGACTCATGGGGATGCACAGGACAGGATTAAGGCAGCGGCACACCAGCTGTGTCTCAAAATTGACAGGTGCTCTTGACTCATGGTGTGAAAATGTGATCTGTTTTGCAGAAGAGCTTGAACCAGAACTATAAATGGCTCCATCCTCCTAAGGAGGGGGTTGGGGGTAGACAGCAGGACTTAAAATTGTTACTGGGCTTTTATTCTGATCGTCACTACAGTCAGTCAATCTAGTATTTGTCAGTGAACCATTTTGACAACAAATTCTGTGGAGTGTCAAAATATTGAAACTGGCAAATAAATTTCCTTCCCATAGCAGCCCAGTTAATTGGCAATGAAAATAGTTAGTGGCTGAGTAAGCACTGAACAGAACGGCCGGCTGTACTGCTGTTCTCAGAATGATGTAAGATAGTATGGAATGTAGAAATGGTTCTGGATGTATCTCTTGATTCTCCAAAATAAGATCCTGTTAAAACTGACTGCTATTACTCTATATGCTGTTAATTGTTTTGTACAGGATTCAGCCCAGGAGAATATTATGGGGTGTGAGAATAATGTGCATGTGGATGTGGAAAATACTGAGATATTTCTCAGCCATTCCCAAACTAAGAGTTTGAACCACATTTTTTTTGTCATTGGAACCTTGATCATGAACCATGCAAATAATGATTGGTTATAATGGTTGTTTGTATGCAATTATCTTGCTCCTATTGCATTCACCACTGCTTCCATTGGTATGAAAAGTCAATCAGTTAGCCCATTTCAGGGATTGAAATGGATTCTCTTCCTGTCTGTGTAGAAGCTATGCTCCTCCTGAGTGCACAGTCCCATAGGTGCCACAGAGTCCCAGACAGATTCATGACAGCGCTGGACAAAGCACAGTTCCTTGATGCCAGTAGCACAACCATCTGGCTGGTCACCCCCTGACTCCTGCAGTGGACCAACAGGATAGGAGGAGGAAAAGGGATGCTGGGAAATTGCCTCCTGGTGTCTGCATGTGTGCCTCTAAATATTCCTCTAATTCCTCACATGCACTGGAGGCTTACTTCTCCAGAGACCACACGATGAGCTCCAGGCAGCCTTGATCTATTATAGCTTCCCAAAGGGTCACTAAAACCAAAGGCTAACTAGATGGGGAAATATAGACTAATGGGCCAAAAATGTTCCTTTTGTTTAAATTAGTGAGGATTGTTAGAATTTTATAACCATAACAGAACCCCCAAGTATATTGAAACTGGAGGTACCATTTGAACTTGGAGTTTGCAAAGCTTTGTTTTCCTTGCAGGGCAGAAACACGCTTATGGTCCCCACAGGTGTCTGAAGACGGGAGAGCACATCCTTTCAAAATCAATTTAGAAGCAGAGCCACAGGTATGATCTTCCAAGCAAATGATACCTTGTTTTTCCTATTCAAAGGGAGGAAGTGCTAGATAGATGTGAAAAATAAAATAAGAACATCACCTAATGAAGAAGTGGCTGGTCTTTACTCTCAAGTGAATTGAGATGACCCAGGTTCTTTTGCATCAAGAAAAAGAGAATTATGCTTAGACAAATGTCTTGTTAAGAGACAAATATATTCTTAGCCAACCATCATGGCACATGTTTCTGATGGAAGAGGCAGAAGGATCTCAGCAAGCCCAGGGCTACATAATGATACCCCATCTCAAAATAAATAAATAAATCTGGTGTTGGAAAGATGGTTAGGCAGGTAAGAGTGCTTGATATGCAAACCCTAGGGGCTGAGTTCAATCCCCAGCACTCATGTAAAAAGACAGACATGATTGCACGTGCTTAGAACCTCAGCACAGAAGGGGACAGAGACAGGAAGATCACAGGTCAGCCAGTCTACAAAAACAAAATAGGAGCTTAAAGTTCAAAGATAGCTTCTGATATAGGATGTCTTCCTCTGCCCTCCACACACATCTGCTCTTTCACACACATACCACACATACACACATCAAAAGAACAAAAAAGAAAACCCAAAAGACAGAAAAAAAGACAAATACATTCTTATTAGGAATCTACACAAAGCCCACTTATTTCTTTCTGTCAAATGGCTGTAAGGGAAGCTTAAATTATTAAAGCAAAGCAAAACAAAAATCAAATGTACCATTTAAAGTCTCAAAACTAATGGTTATTGTGAACTTTAATCATTGAAGGTCTTTGCAAAGATCTTATTTTTACATTTTTCTTTAATTCTCAATTCTGGTGTTCTATAATTAAATTTACCTGACAAAAAATTGAATTATGTTACCATGGTGATACTCTGAATTACAGAAAATAAAAGATTTCCCCCTTAAGACAACCCTGTCTCATGAATTAAATGAATCTAATAATCTGATGCTTATCTATGTTCTACTTTAAGGAAATTCCAAAATACTAAAGTTAATTCAAACCTTGATTACGATAGCCTGAAAAAATCTAATTAACAATAGGATTTTAGACCTAGATGTGGTTACGCAAGCCTTTAATCTCATTACTCAGAGGCTCAGTTAGGAGGATCACTGTGAGTTCGAGGTCAGCCTGAGAGTCTTTACAGGGAATGAATTAATAAAAGATCCTTGTCCTCACTTTTGACTAAGCCTAAAACGCCATGAGGAACAAAAAGAGGAGAAAATGGGCCTCAAAGTCAGAACACAGAATATTCCTGAAGGCAGGAGCCTTATGGCTGACTCTCCCAGGCATTGCACATTGAAGTCATACAGTAAACTGGTAATGAATGGAAGGAGCTGGTCTAAAGATTAACTGGATTTTATCAAGGTCCAGGGACCAGTGTTGGGAGCCAGTTCTCAGAAGGCTCCACCACTTCCTCCAGCTGTTACATGGTGAAAGCCATACTGGAAGGTGAGTGGAATGTTTAGGTCAGCTGAGACGTTCATTCTTCAGAGTAAGTGAGCAAATCATAAAATGAATGAGGACATCATTAAAGGTTGATTATCTTTTATTCAAAATTCTTAGCCGGACGTGGTGGCGTACGCCTTTAATCCCAGCACTGGGGAGGCAGAGGTAGGAGGATCACCGTGAGTTCAAAGCCACCCTGAGACTACAGAGTGAATTCCAGGTCAGCCTGGACTAGAACGAGACCCTAACTCGAAAAACCAAAAAAAAATCTTAAGGCCAGAAAGTTTGGATTTCAGATTTTTGTTAATTTTCAAAGTATTTGGATATTTCCATATACAAAGTGTGATATTTCATCAAGGGAACACAAGTCCAAACATGAAATTCATTTTTGTTTTATACACATAACCTAGAATATTTTTGATGCACCTGTTTTGACTGTGAGTCACTGCATGAGATCAGGTGTGGAGTTTTCTACTTGTAGCAACAGATCATTGCTCACAAAGCTTCCGTTTTAAAGCACCTTGGGGGTCCCAATATTAGCATTAAAATTTCCCAACCTTTAAACCCAATAGGAAGAGATTTGAAAGGTGATGGAAGTTAACCCTGGCATGTGAGGTGGATTGGAGAATAGTAATACATTTAATCAGCATTGACTTTGATATAAGAACAAGTTGGAAGAAAAAATAAGGTTTTTAAGGGAAAGCCTTGACTTGTACTTAGCCTTTTCAGGAAAGCCCAAGCCAACCTGCTACCTACCACCTCCATCAATCCAGAGCTTAGAGGAAACACAAGAGAAAAAAAGAGACCGTATATACTTTAGAAGAAAAGGAAAGAAAATGTAAGGCCCTTTGGCATGGATGTGTTTGCTACCTAAACTATTGGACTCTAGAGAAAAAAAAGGGATGGGGTTCTGCATTTTTGGTGTATATACAGCACACATCCAAAATTGTACTAATCCTTTTACAAAATATTTTCCATTCATAATTTCTCCTAGTTTGTTAGACTGTTAACTCACTAGCATCAGCTGTAAAGCTTAGGGTAATGGACTTATTCAAAGTATCAAGTCACCCATGACCCTCGCTCACGGTTTCCTCTCCCAACCTAGCAAGATTTTGTCAAACCATGATGGACTTGGGCCACACTGAGAGCCTGTGCTTGCCTAGAACTCCAGGTGAATGGTAACTCCTGAGCTGCAGCTAGAGAAATGGCCTCTTTTGCAATTTTGTTAGCATTGATTTATTACTATGATCATCCTAAATTGGTCTTTAAGGCACCATCCTAAATATTCTAACCTCTCATTAAACATGTATTCACCCAGATGTCCTAAATTTAGAGGCTAGAATATATGAATGTTTATCATACTACAAATGGGGGGAAGGACATTAGTTTCTGTGGGGGGAAAAAAAACATAAAAAGCTGAAGATTAGGTTAAGAACTATAGCAGCCATTCAGACGAGCCTTTCAAATTCCATTAGCTTGAGTCATGCCTAATTCTACTGCATCCCCTCTAAAAGGCCAGTGTTTGAAGGGCTCAGAGATAAGAACGCATTCAGCTCTTCACTTCATGGATCAAAGGGTTTCTTAGGGCAGATTCCTACATGACCAGTTCATAGAACTTGGTGCTTGAGAACAGGCATCCTGCACACAAAATAGCTCAGTCTCTCATTGCTATCTATCCTGTGGCATTAAATAGCATAAGTGTTCCGGTGAGAACACACAGGCGCTTTCTTTTAACAAATTATACATTTGGGATCTTTGCAATGCAAAGCACTTGGAGAAAAATCATATCCTCTCTTAGGTAACACAAAAGTATAACTTTATTTATAACAACTGTGTAAATAGAGCCACCTTCTGAAAAGCAGGAGTGACAGCTGGAGAAACAAGTGTCATTGATACCATACTTTAAGATGTCATTGTAGATGAACAGAAAAATGTCATACCCATACCAATAGAAAGTTTGAATTCCATTGACTCAACAATTTGAGTCAAATTGTTATAGTATTGAAATAAAACATTTTTTTCATTTTAAAAATAATACCTATTTGTTACCAGAAAAATTCTAAATCTCACTATCTAAATCCAGCCACAAATATACTTAGGGGCTTTTTCTTACACACATAGTAATGCTTAATAAAAATTCTAATATTTATATTTCCTCTTTTCCATGCTCTCACAAAATAGCTAAATTTTGTTTTTATAAATTCAGATTTGAATCTCAAATTTCAAAAGGGTCTTAGAAGTTGTTTAGATCAATTTCCAGAGACTGGATAAATCCCTCTCGTTGATACTCACAATCTTTGAGCAGAAACAGGTGTTTTTCTAAACACGGAATGGTCCTAGACTAAATATGTCTTGTTAGTCCTTCTATAAAGCTTACATTCTCAAGTAAATCATTACCTTCATTCTTATTTTGATGTCAATTAAACAAATCAAAGGTTGACTGTGCCTATCATGGTAAGAATTAGACTTTTCTCTCCAGAAGAAAGCTGTCTCCATTTGTATATAAAGAACTGCACCCTTGCCATGAAAGATTTTATATTAAAAATGTACTTACATATGCAGTCATGGTTTATTTTCATAAAATGAACTTTAATCTATGATATTCTGACAACTAGAAGGCAGCCTACAAGAAAAAAATATTTCATAATCACCATTTCCTGAACTCTTCTCCAGTGAGATATGAGAAACACTTGAATCCAGCCATTGAAGGAAATAATATAATTTTAAGAATAGCTTTAGTTTTCATTTGAAAGGCGAACACAAGAAGGGGATAACTATTCAAAAATTTCAACTATGATGAAATATAATCATTGCTTCCCTGTGACTTCATCAAATATTGGCTCACTTTATATAGTTTATTCTCTATCATTTCTATGAAAGTTTATAAACTAATAGAGAAAATTCAAATACTGAAATAGAGAGATAAGAGAAACAAAAAACATGAGTCAAGCCTATTGCTTCAGATGGAGACACTAGTGGCCCATCTGTCTGTGGACATTTTCTTCAAGTGTGGAACTGAAGGTGAGCCGTCTCTGAGTGCCGTCCTTGCTGAGGTGACTTCAAGGACTTGGAAGCTTACTGTCAAGAGCTCCACTCTCCAGGTTCAGTGGCACTCCACCCCCTGAGCCATCTTCATCCTGGCTCTTCTAACATTTCACACATTCAAAATCTTCCTTAACATAAGCCCTAATACCTGAAAATCCCATTTTAAGTTGGTAATTAATTTTAACAATTACTGTTTGAATTCCTATGAGATGAGAATGGTTTAATGATTTTGTCTGGGTAGAATAAACACAAGAGCTGGACTAATTAAGTGCCATATAAATTGTTGTGTTGGCATTTTGTGTTACACATGCTTTTCCAAGAACAGTAAGAAGGAATCAAAGCAAATGTCTAATTGGTTTTGTCTTTTGATTCTGTTTAAGTTGTCAGCAATGATGTAAGATAGAAAGAATGTTGGTTCTTCCACTGTACTGAGATTTCTCATTTATATTAGGTGTATACACTGCGCTGAGCTTTTGGGAATGACTCTAGAAGCTAATAAACTAATGCTTTGCAAAGGCTAAACAAAAATGGTTTTAGCCTCTATTAGAAAGATTCCCTTTTGTGGTCTGAGTAGAAAAATATAGAGATGTTTCTTTTAACCAATTATACATTTGTGACCTTTGCACTATATATACCCAAAACTGATGATAACAAAGAAAACGCTTCAAGCTGTTTAACTTGTGTGTTGCTATTTAGAAAGAAGTCCTAATGAAGATTATGAATGCATAAATATTTTCAGAGAAGTTGCCTCATTTATAAGATAAACACCATTAATCATCACTTTAAGGCTAAGAAAAAAATGAGGGTTGAGGTTGTTTTCCAACCAAGCCATCATATTATGTTAAGTAATTATTATGGATTTAATTCTATTTACCAAGATTTTAAAGACATTTCAAACTCTATTCTAAAAATTTAGCAAGGTTCCACAAAACTTGCATGATTTGGTCCTGCCTGATTCACTTTATAATTAGCCTGAAAGATTTATAATCCATCAAAGCTAAATAAGGCAAGAAGCCTGTCTTCTTCGCTATCAAAAAGAGTTACAAGGTCTGGGGAGACTGCTCAGTGGTTAAAGACACTTGCTTGCAAAGGTTGATGGCCTGAAGTTTGATTCCCTAGTATCCACATAAAACCAGATGGACAAAGTGGCACATGTATCTGGAGTTCATTTGCAGTGACAAGAGGCAGTGGTGCATCCATATTCTCTCTCTCTCTTCTCTCTCTCTTTCTCTCTTTATCTCTCTCCCTCCCTCCTTCTCCCTGTCTCCCTCTCCCCGTCACAAATAAATAAATAAAAATACTTAATTTTTAGCTGGGTGTAGTGGTGCACGCCTTTAATCCCAGAGGTTGGAGGATCGCCATGAGTTTAAGGCCACACTGAGACAACATGGTGAGTTCCAAGTCAGCCTGGGTTAGAGTGAGACCTTACCTCAAAAACGAAAATAATAATAATAATAATAATAATAATAATTTTTAAAAAGAGTTATAAAGGCTAAAATCATGACCACTGTCATCACATAACAATTATTTCCAGTCCACTTTTTCAAACCATGATAATGGTTAATCATAGTGGTGAATCACAAAATACAGCCAATCCAAGCTCGTTATTAAGTCAGCTGAAACTGTCTGATTATACCACTATGTGAACGCTCAGCTGCACACATTGCCAAGTGCTCTAGAAATCAGAGCTGGAGCATTCCTAAGCTACATTCGCTGTTTAAGTTATTCTGCCACTTACTGGCAGTGAAAATGTCACCCAACCAGTTCTGATGCAGTGGGCCCTTCTGGTAGAAAAAAAAAAGATTAAATGAACAAGGTCACTCTATACCTCAAACCTTTTCAACTCAAGCCTTTTGAGCCTGAGCAGGTTATTAACATGCATAGCCCAGGCGATGAGACAAAGGCTGTTTTTTGCTTCATTCTCAGGGGTTATGACATTGAGGACAGATGGGGAAAGGACGCAATGGGCTAGGAGTTAAAGCTGTGCCCCATCCACCCTATGACGACTATTTTTTAATACAGCCCATAGGCCTAGAACTGGAAAGAGGGAGTGTAAATGCAGACTGCCTGCTCCGGTGAACAAAAAGGAAGTATTTTGTGACTTGGGTCCCTGTAGGAATCCACTCATGTTCGTGGCACAAGAAATTCTGTGACAAACTCTGGTCCCACCTCTAGGGGAGAGATGGTCTCGTTATCATCTCTTCCTCCTCTCTTTTCTTCATTATCCACACCTTCAATCCTTTCTTCCCCTGCTTCTTCCTTCTGCTCCCAGTCATCCTCCCCTCACCCCTCCCCATCCTTCTCCTCCTCCCCCTCCCCCTCTCCTTGATCTCCACAGCCTCTTGTCTAACAGAAATGCACCATTTCCCAACTTACTCCTCTGTAATTATCCAAGGAAAAGGATATTAATGTGAATATGACAGGCATGTCCATTTTAATGGAAGTTATCTCTAATGACGTTCCAAATGTCTGTACAATCTCAAATCTGTGTCCAACCCTGATGGCACACTCACAAAAATAAATGGATTTGATGTGAATGTGTGAGTGAAAAATGCCATTAGAATGATTAGTCTTGGGGCTGAGCAGATAACTGAGAGGTTAAAGGTACCTGCTTGCAAAGCCTGCCTGCTGGGGTTCGACTCCCAGGGGGCCTACGTAAGCCATGCAAAACAGTGGTATGAGTATCTGGCGTTCCTTTGTGACAAAAGGCCCCAGTGTGGACACATACACACACATATATACATGTGCACAATTAAATAAATTTTAAAAGAAAAAGACTAATCTTTCTACTTTGGCCAAATACAAAGGATCTTGAAGAGGATTGTATTTTAGCATTCCCTACTGGTCTTCTGCTGCTTAGAAGACCAAAAAAAATATTAATGACATTGTAAAATTATACGTGTAGTCAAATTGGAAGCTAGTATTCTTATATTTAAAAGTAATAGCAGTGTATCTAATTATGGCTAGTAATAAAAATTATTATTATTATTATTATTATAAAATAAGAGCAGAGGTTTTCACTTACTCCAGCAGGTTTTACACTCAGGGTTCAGGACTCTTTTGTGGTTCTGTTCCCAGGGCAACAAAGCAACACACCTCTGAGTCATGCACACCACGTGTCTGGGAGCTCCTTACGTGTGTACTTCAGGAGCTAGAGGAAGTATGGGAGTTGAGGAACCATCACAATAAAAGAAGAGAATGCTATCCATGGCGTTCTTGCTTTTCTAGTCATTCCATTCCCATTATTGTTTCAAAACTACAGCTTCACCCAAGCTAACAACTTGCCTTTGTTGCTGTAGATAATTTTAAAAACAGATGAGTTAAAATGATTCAGTGTAGTTATTTATAAACATATACTCCCCTTCTGACTATTTTATTCCACTCTTTTAAGAAATGGGAGAAGGTTAGTCAAAATACTAGGGTACTGGGCTTGCCTGCTATGTGTGAGTCCCTTGGTTCAGTTCACGAGTACCACTGAAACAAAAAGATATTGATAGAAAAGAAAGCATGTGTAGCCTCTACTTGAGAAAAAAATTAAATCTAATAGTTTTTTCTAAGCCAAAAAGCTCATTTCTGACACGAATTTTTGAAAGTCAAATAAGTCATTGGAATTTCTTAAAGGAAGTCAATAAAGAAGTCATGGGAGTGGGACAAGAGATGCAGTGTTTATATTATATCTTAATGAGGCTAATTCCACTATATCATCTTTGGTGGGTGAATATGCTACAGGTAAAGTTCAGAGAACAGTAGACTGATGTATGCCCTTCCGCTAACCGTGTAACAGGTAAAGATGCCTTGATTAGCAGCAACCATGCTGTTAGTTTTGCCCATTAACGGCTCTGTTGTGCGTTCTGTGGCTCTGTGTATTTTGTCTGCCGTGTACAGGAATTCAAACCCATTGGTACCGCGCACAACAGAAGGGCCCAGCCTTTTGTTGCAGCAGCAAACATTGATGACAAAAGGCAGGTAGTGAGCGCTTCCTATAACTCACCCATTGGGCTCTATTCAACTAGCAATATCCAAGATGCACTTCACGGACAGCTGCGGGGTCTCATTCCTAGCTCGCCTCAACAGTAAGTACTGGATCCTCAGTTCCAGATGCAATGTTCTTCATACTATGGTTTCTTTTATTCCTTTCAAAAGTCCAGCTCTTGCTGTTTTGCTTTCCTGAAGTCACTGTCAGATTTTGATGGTTAAAGAGAAATGTCTAGAACACGATTCCCTTGTTCGAGCCTGACCAGCCAGTTCCTGAATATTTAATGACTATAGATGGTTAAAAGGAAGAAATATCTGGTTTGAACACCACCCTTCTTAGTCAGGTCAAGATTTGGTGGTAAACGATGTTCTTCATAGAATGATCATTCATTGGATGTTACCCCTTTCCACTGAGGGATTTTTTTAACCCTTTGTTTTTACAGGATGTGAACTACTTTGAACACAAGCACAATATTCGGCCCAAACCTTTCATAATCCCAGGCCGAAACAGGTCATCAATTCTGAGATTGTGAAATTTGAAGTGCATGCTCCTTTCATCGCTTCCTACTAATCACTAGAAAATGTAACTCTTAGATTTCTGGAGTGACATGTCTCATGGCAGAACTTATTGCAAAAAGCAAAAAGAAACACTCATTTAGCAGAGAACAGTAGCCAAATAGCATTCATTTCTGAGAGTAAATAATGACAAGTTGACATATTGTATGTGATCCCATGTGTATTTATATCTAATAACCCTGCTGCTCCAGGAATCCCATCCAGAACACAGTGACCTCTGAGTCAGACAGATTCCGCTGTCCCAGGTCAGAAAATCCCAGCCAGGAGGGTAAAACTGGAAACCAGCAGCAGTCAGTAGTAAGGGGAAACCCAGGCTTGCTTTAGACTTGACACTCTGGCCATCCTACCTCGGTGCCTGCTTCTGTTTGCACTGTCAAATCTCCTCCTAATTTTAGTTCTTTCATAAGAATAACTTTTCAGACATATAGATCCTTGCAAAGGAAAAATGGTCCCTTAAAAAACAGAGCTTTTTCACTTGGGTGAAAATAAGCATAAATTGAGTGGGGAAAGAAGTTTCTGGAAATATTGGTGACTCCTGAACAACGCTGTGATTCAGAATAAAAATGAACACAGTATGACTCCTTATCTGTCAGTTGGAGAATCTGATCATGTCTACATGATTCTTTTCAAATATCTTCTCTGGAATTGAACTTCAAAGTCAGCTGAAACTAGTGCCAGAAAACAAGTTCAGGAAGCCTGAAACCATTGCTCTTACTTCAGCTAAATTAGCTATTATGGAGGAAGTCAGTGATTAGACTAGATTGATCCTGTCAGATTAGGAACATTTCATAATGGTTTACAAGTAAACATGAGGAAATCATTTCACAGGCATGGTTTATGTAACCATCCTGTTGTTGTTAGAGAAAGAGAGAGAGAGAAGAAGAAGAAGAAGAAGAAGAAGAAGAAGAAGAAGAAGAAGAAGAAGAAGAAGAAGAAGAAGAAGAAGAAGAAGAAAAGAAGAAGAAGAAGAAGAAGAAGAAGAAGAAGAAGAAGAAGAAGAAGAAAAGAAGAAGAAGGGAAGGAGGAAGAAAGGGAGGGAGGAAGAAAGGGGGAGGGAGAGAGAGGAATTAGAAAATTCTAATTAAAGAATCATCACTGAATAGATTATTTTCAAGTATAGACTTTCCAATAAGCTTCAGGCAAAGCCAGAAGACTGTCCGAATAAACCACCCAATCTTTGTGATGCTGGACACAGAGAGGAACAGGGGGAAGAACAATAGAAAGATGCCTAGAAAGTGGTGACTACAGAATACATCTTCCCTCCCCAGAGTCCAAGCTTAGTATCTGCATTGCCTTTGCCTGTCGGGTCCATATCATATCCTCAGCACCTAGAAATGAGCCTGAGGCATAATAAGTGCTTGACAAATGTGCTCTGGGTTAAGGAATAAAATCCCCAGATTCCCCAATATTTCCTGGGTATATAGCAGGTCAGAGTGATGATGTGAGGTTTTTTGAAAGTTACTTTTTTGTTACTACTTTCAGCTGAATTTGAAGTTTAGTTTCTAAAGAAAGTATTTGGTAAGGATGGTGTAGACATAACGATCTTCTCTGGTTGACAGATAAGGATTTAGGGGTGTTCAGCATCCCTTCTTCCTTTCAACTCTGTACCACCGTCTCTCACTTCTCTTTGTCTGTTCCCTTTTTCACATTCTGTCTTCCCCTTCATATTTCCCATTTTGTTTTCACGATATCCCTACACCAACCCACTTTCAGTAACATAACACACTGTATTAAAAGTTAAAATGCTATTTTACTGTTGAATAAATAGATGCTATATCACAAAGCATAGTAAAATTATAATGTGCTCTGTTGGGACAGCGTGAGCATGAGTCAATATGCATTTATTTGATATTTTATTCTCATTTTAATATGTTGACTAGCATCAATCATTCTCAAGATTATCATTTGACAATTTAAATAAATAATAAAGCACAATTAAATAATAAAGCATAATTAAATAAAAAGCATGATCAAACAATAATAATTAATTAATTATGCTTTACATAATAAAGTGACTTTGAAGAGGTGCAGAGAGGAAAAATAAGAAGTCTTGCTTGATTTGCTTTAAAAAATAAACAGGTGCCAGTGTACATATCCTAAAGAACTGTTAAAATACCTCCTCATTCCTCCTTGCTTTTGGGTCCCCTCATATTTGCTTTAGCCTCTGAACTCTGTTCTCTCCCAATAATTTTTCATCAAGGTGGAACTTTGAGGGGCTACCTACCAGGCTACTACTCCACTGTGAGTGAACAGCTCGCTTAATCAGAAATAAATTTGTAATATGTTAATGTCCCTAGTATTTTCCTTCTATCTTATTCATTTAATTATGTCATCGTAGCTGAAGCATTTTGAAGCACTCAGGATTTATATGAAAATATATAAATGTTTAAAGCCAAATCTATAACTATATATATGAGACATATATTTTTAAGTCTGAATATTAAATGGAATCTTGGCAAGGAGTTATTGGACAAATATATCCAGAAATATGCCTCCCAAAGTCTGTGCACAGTCTTAGGAAGTTGAATGACCCATCTGGTTGTGAAATATTGAGTGCATCCATACTCTTAACACAGCTTGTTAGCTTCAGGTTGGCTTCCCACCCATTTAGTAGACATGGACCCTTAGATAGAAAGATAAAGAAAGAAGAAAACAGAAGACACAACCCTTGCCTACCAAAATCATATGTACATATACACAAACACTAATAACAGAACAAGATTAATCATTACTACTACACAGAAGGTGTATCTGTGAGTTCCCAAAGCGTTTATCCAGTATCCATCACCTTGCCTGGGACACAGGGAGTCAGTGCTAAATGATTCCACTTTATTGAGTCCCTCAAAGTTTACCTCAATATTCCAATCTACACACCACAAGTTCATGAGCTTCAGTAGCTTTAGGTCAAATCAATATTATCCTGATTAAACTGCTCTATAGGAGAAAATTTATCTCTATTCTTCTACCTGTTGGTGTCAATTTCAGTACCTAGGGTAGTACTGAGCCTGTAATCACCGTGCATATGGCCGCTTATTATACTATTATGTGATTTGAACAGCATAGTGGTTGATTTTTAAGTAGGTCATCAACAGACACGAATTGAAGGAGCCAGTCCATTACTTAGACTGGGTAAGAAGTTGGATTATATCACACAAGACCAAAAATTTAAGCATCTACTTAATGACAGGATCATACAGATTAATCAGGCTGTAGCACTGATGAAACATAAAACAAACCACAGCCCGGTGGCCTTGAGGGCTTTACTGGCCCTGAGGGATGGATGCTACATAGCAGTGCTCCTCAGTAAAGGCAAGATGAAACCACACTTAGCACTGAGACCACCGACTCTGATGGGCAGGCAGACACAATACAGATTTACACTGATACTAACACTTCTTTTTGCTTTGTTCTACATGACTGTTTTTAAAGAATATCTTAATATCTTACATTTTGTCATACAATGCATCTGTCATGTGGAACTTAAAATGCATGTAGAGGGCTGAGGGTGTCGCTCAGTGACTGAGTGTGTGCTTGAGGCCCTGGCTTCAATCCCCCGGGGTCAAATCAACAAAATTCATCCTCAGTTGGGATCAGCCTCCTATTTAGTTTCATAAAGAACATGAAGTCACTCTAGTTTTTAAATTTGCATGGCTGGCCTTTGTGATAGTTCTATTGCCTTGTCTTTTAAGGAAATGAAAAATATGCATGGAAATATATGTGTGCTTCCAAAATTTTATATGAAACATCCATGTATCTAGGAAATAAGTCTGAGCCCTGTGGTATCATCCAAATATTTTGAGATGCCCTCTTTTCCTCTAGTCTTAATAATAGTGAGGTGACAAGCATTTATTGACTGCCTTTATCTCCTGTATCAAGCTATAGAATCATTTTTAAAATGCATTCTTAACAAGACAAAAGAATGAAAATATGCAATGTTTAAATATTTAGCAATAACACACATACAAAATACCTCTACAATAGCATATAATATGCTTCTTATGAGTTGCCAATTACCATTCAATTAGGCTCTATTCCATTGTTGAAACATAATTTTTATTTTGAGATGTTTAGCCTAAAAACTATTTGATTGGACCTTCAACTACTATTTGTGAAAGATCATACCTTAGTATGCTAACCTAAGTATTGCACTTCAGAAATATAAAAGGATCTACAGCCAGTGTAATTTCTCCCCATCATTTACCTAGGATACTGTCAGATATAAAATAATTTGGCCTACTTAAAAATATGATCGCTATGTTTTATACTTGCCACATATCCAACTCTTTCTACCTGTAACTCTTGAAAGCACAGAGTCAACAAATGCAGTATCACCTGCACCTGTTCATTTTGTACGACTTTCTTCAAGTCTCAATGCCTAAATTGTCTTTTTTTAAAGAAGAAATTCCATTGTAGCCAGTGTTTTCACTTGATGTAATTTACCTCTTACTTTTTGTCTTCAATGTCTTTGAACCTGTCTGTACGTGTTCTCTGTGTTCTGGCTCCTTGTGTGTCTCTCTGTGTCACGTGCTCATGAACACAGTGGATGCAGTACTCCTTCGGGTCTTGACTGTGGCAGCGGACGTAGCACCCCCTCTTCTGTCAGTACTCTTAGTACGATTTGCCCAGGTGACTTGAAAGTTGCTGCTAAGATGGCCCCTAACATTCCTTTGGAAATGGAACTTCCCGGTGTGAAGATTGTACATGCGCAGTTTAATACACCCATGCAGTTGTACTCAGATGACAATATTATGGAAACACTTCAGGGTCAGGTTTCAACAGCTCTAGGGGAAACACCCTCAATGAGGTAATGTGAGTCTTTCTGAACCGTGGCATGCTACTAAACACATGGGCAATGTCAACTTTAGCAGTGTATTGTAACTTTGTCTTCATGGAAACAAAGCTAAATACTTCAGCATCTAGGCCTGGCAATAGAAAGTTATTCATCTAAGTAGGTCATGTGATAGATGTCAATAAAATGAACATATGCGAAGACTACAATGTGCTTTAGAAATGTCTGACTTAGTACTTTCAAAAGAGGTTGACCGGTTATAGACAGCATGCTTGTTTTATTGGTGAAAATTGGGAAGTTGGTGAGAGAGGCAGAGGGTTTTTATCAGATAATACTTCTTTTTCTGATGGTACTATGTGGAGAAGTAATTATTTTTCCATTTAAAATTTTGCCTTGTAAGTTGTTACCTTGGCATATTAGTGTAGACATTTAATTCCCATTTAGTATTTATTTTGACTAATTTCTTTTCTACTGCAATTTTTTCCCAAAGTACTTTTGCCACCAGGCTTTTTCAATTAAAAATATTTGTTACTAAAGGTAGTCTTATTACTTCTTTTAATAGTGCAGAATCACTTTTTGAAAATTGCTATGATGCTTGAGAGTTTGATCTAACAATATCTCAAAGATACCTTCAAATTTATGCACTTTGTTAACACAGTAATTTGAAATCTCATGTATATAAGATGATCATTTTCAAATATGATATAGGTACTTAAAATATATGATGATAACAACTATCTTTTCTAAATAAGGCAGTTAAATGACTTAAAACAATGAGGGGTTGGATTGGTGCCTGGCAAGTAGTGTTATGTTGGCATATTTTAAATTGTTTGTTATAGATGTATTTGTAGAAAGCATGTTAAAATAAAACTGCTATCATTATTATAAATGCATTTTAGTATGACTAAAATATAGGATAATCAACTTAACAAATATATTGAAAATTTCTACAATATATGCTTTGAAACACTTGTCAGTTGAATTTCATCAATTTATGTTATAGTTTTATATCAAAGATGAAGCTGAAAGTTATTAAAAAATTTTTATGACTCAGAATAGTCAAACTGGCTTCACTCCTGCACTAGTGTATCTATGTTGACTTTTTCTGGAAAAAAAAGTTAATTTTGTCCATATCGATAATCATATAGCCATCAGACCTCAGTCTTGTTTTTTAAATGTACCATTCCCTAACAGTCACCTTTAATTTCGGTCCCTAAATTTTGGTCTCTATTTTGCCCAATAGACAAATATTGAAGTAACTCCTAAGTTTCTTGCTCAATGATATTTTTAAGGCAGTCAGTGTGAATCCATCCATATTTTGTTACATTTTATTATAATTAGAATATTTACTTGAAAGCACTTTCCTGTTCAGCAATTGCTGCAGAGGAAGGCTGCTTACTGACAGGATGCTCCCTCTCAAAGCTCCTGCTGATGCCTCACCTGCCACATCTGTGTTTCAGTGAACCCACAGCCTCAGTACCCCCGCAGTCCGATGTGTACCGCATGCTCCACGACCCTCGGGATGAGCCTGCTCAACCTCGACAGTCAGGCTCCTTCAGGGTGCTCCAGGACATGGTGAACGATGGGCCTGGTGAGCAGCTGCTAACATCTGCTAACATCTGGAGGGGATAGCAGCATACTGGGAATGAAAGTCTGACCGTAGGTTTTAGTCATAATCTCTTGAGTCTCTTCTCAGAAGGATTTGAGCAGAGTCTTATTTAAGAAAAGAGCTTTCAATCCATGTCCAAGTAGGCACAAAAGCAAGCCAATTGTGAAACAACAGCACCAAGACAAATTCCATCCAGGATAGTTGAGGACCAGTGGAGGGTATGAATCACGAGCTGCAGTTTTCAATGGATGCTGTTGTATTTCTCCCCCCACACTTTACAGTATAAATATCAAAGTGAAAAAGTCATGATGAACTCTGTGTTTCTCACTCGATGCTAAGTACCTTGCCAACACCATCATTCAGCATTCACAATAAGCTGGTAGGTAAGATAGAAACTATTATTTTTCCTATGTAACAAATGAGAAACAGGCATAGGGAGTGTGGGCTTCTGTAAGCTCATATCCAAGAAGTAACAACACTGACCTCTAGCCCACTTCCAGACTTCCAGTGCAAAATGTCCCCTTAGGATGGGTACAAAATGAAAACATGTAATGTGGATGATATAAAAATAAGGGGAACCATTAGCTATTGCTGATGGAAGTGTGAAATAGTGCAGCCAATAAGGAGCATGGAATAGTGGTATTTCAAAAAAATTAAACAGAACAAACAGATGAACCCACAGTTCCGATATACATGGCAAAGGAGAAACTAACTCAAATACTTGCCTAGCAGTGCCCACATGATTCACAGAGCCAAAAGATGCAGACAAGCAGTTGTCCATTGACAAGAAGGGATAAACAAAGAGTAAAATGTTTTTGTGCCTTAAAGAAACTAAATTTTAATAAATGCAAACTTCAGAAACTTCATGTAAATGAAAGGAAGGAGAAAGTAAAGGACAATTCTACTCTATGAGACATCTAGAATAAGTAAACTCATAGAGGCAAATACAGATGGGTTTTCCAGGGGCTATGAAGAGAAAATAATGAAGAAGGTGTTTAATAGGTATGCAGTTTATGTTGCAGAATACATAAAGGTTCTAAAAACAGATATTGACAATGGTTGTCCAACACTGTGAATATTTTTATTACCACTGGATTTAATACTTGCAAGTGCTTTGAACAGTAAATGCTATGCCTATTTTCCAGAAAAAAACAATGAAAGTGTCCCAGCTCCTTTGAGCATCTTGTAAGTTACCACAATTTTTTAACTAGGTTCTGTTCTGCAATGTCCTGCTTCAGAACCACTTCTCTCCCACTTCAATGGGTTCTGCCTGTTTTGAAACAAGTGTGCAGATGCAACTTAAGAATTCCAGAGGTTAAAGTGCAAGCTTCAAAATAGAAGCGAAGTAGTGCCTGGAGGCAGCTGGTCCAGGCCGTAAATGGAAACACTTTGTTTTTCAGATGAGCGTCCTGCTGGAACTCGCAGTGTGAGAGCTCCAGTTACCAAAGTCCATGGCGGAGCCAGCAGTGCCCAGAAGATGCCACTCTGTGACAAGTGCGGGAACGGCATTGTGTACGTGTCACTTTCAACCCAGAAATTCACCCTAAGTTTTAAGGCACTGTTCTGTTTCTTTTACTTTAAGACAATTACAGAAAGGGGAAATTTCTACCCATGAACTTAGATCACCTTCAACACTCAGCACATTTTGACCACCAATCCTAAGCCATAACCCCACAATGTCAGAGACTTTCAGAAATACTCATCGAGTGTGTGTATGAAGATAATTTCTGAGAGTTGTGATTCCACTTTAAAAACTCCTCCTTTGAAAGCTTCCTTTGCTGGACAGAGAAGCAAATACAGGGGCCATCAGCTCAATCAAAACACACTATGCTTATCTAGTTGTTCAAATTACACAAATGTCAACGTGTAACTTTTTAAAATCCTCAGCCTTCATTTCAAGGGACTGCATAGTTGAAATTTCCAGTGAGTCATAGTGTTTCTATATTTTATTTATTGATTTGAGGTACAGTGCTCACTCTAGGTTAGGCTGGCCTGGAACTCCCTCTGTAGCCCCAGAGTGGTTGGAACTCACATGGATTCTCCTGCCTCAGTTCCTCCAGGATGGGATTAAAGGCATGCACCATCATGCCAGCTAAACCATAGAATTTTTTATTGTGATTTTTTTTTACTTTTTAATTGGCATCCATAACACAAACAATAGACCATGAACATAACCCCTTCCCAACACTTTCCTTTTCCCCTCCCAAAACCTTCCTCCCCTGTATCGCTTCTTCTTTTTAAAATTTAATTTGATAAACCATAGAATTTTTTTTTTATTTTTTTTTAAATATATATTTATTGTCCATAATGAGTTACATTATTTAGTGGGCAAACCATGCGTTGTTATCCCGAATTCCCCAATTCCCCCCCCCCTCCCCATCCCTGATCAGTTGTATATCCTCCACCGTGGGCTGTCTGTTTGATAAACCATAGAATTTTAAGCATGTCCCTTGAGGCCACTTCTCCCACCCCTTGCTTATAAATAGTCCAGCCATTAACATTTCATAGTTACCTAAGAGAGCAGTGGGCGATACTGGAAAAACCCAAGGAAAGATTGTGGGGCCAGAAAGGGAAAGGCGGTGGAGGGGGGCAGTGAGATCAGAGAACCCCTCAAAAACTGCATGTAATGTATCGTGTACATGCATTCGTATATTACATATAGACACATGCACAATTCATGATGTCAGCAAAAGCGAGTGTTGCCAATAAGAGGGAGTAAACTGTCCACGAAAGATGCGAGTCCTCCCAAATCCTGGGAGCACCTTGTCTGCTCAGTGGAATGGACACGGGCCACCAAGATGCCAAGTCCCCATCAGCCTTGCTCAAAGCCTTTGTCAGCCCTTCCTAGATCAAGCCTCACCCTTGCAAAGAATCCTGTATGTCTTCCATACGCTACTTTCCTGCAAGACATTTACCCCTGGACACCAGAGAGGATTAGGACTGTCACCATGTCCCTGACCTGACCTGGGTTACAGCCCTGGATGTGGGTGGGGCTCCCCACCCCCGACCCCTTGCATATAGCTCTGTGCATTTCACTTGACTTTGTTTCCCCCAGCGGAGCGGTGGTGAAGGCCCGGGACAAGTACTGGCACCCCGAGTGCTTCGTGTGCGCAGACTGCAGCCTGAACCTCAAGCAGAAGGGCTACTTCTTCGTGGAGGGGGAGCTGTACTGCGAAACCCACGCGAGAGCCCGCACGAGGCCCCCCGAGGGCTACGACACCGTCACCCTGTACCCCAAGGCTTAAGTCCATGCCTAGGGGAGCACCCACGCACGCAGCCATGCACACGGACACGGGTGGAGGTGGGGATGGCTTTGGGCAGAAGGAACCCCATCTGGGCCTCCAAATCCAAAGCCCAGGCTTGTAGACATTATCTCATGTGCTAGTGAGGAAGAGACAGGGGAGTCTTTGGGAATAGCAATATTGACATTTAAAGCAATAAAGTGTGGATGTCATTGCCCCACTGTTACATTTAGAGAGTGCCCTTCCGGTGAAAGTTGATTTTTAAGTGTTAACAAATAACCAAATAAAAAAAAATTCTTGTATTCCAACAAACTGCAGGGGTCTGTGTCTATTTTACCCACAGTGCATGTCAGAAATTTCTCCAGTTTCATATGCAAAAGACACCACTGTATATATACTACAAACATGGTGACCAGTCTTTTAATTCATTGTGAGTGGAAGTTAACGAATTCAATAAATATTATTATTATTATTTCAACAGGAAGGCCAGCTCCTATCTGGGCATGTACACAAACAGCTTAAATATTTTTTAAATATATGTATCCTCATTAGGTTATCACTCACTCTTTTTTAACCCTTTTTTGTTGATAATCTCCGTAGATATACACAATGATCGTAATCCCCTCCTGGGCCCCCTCCCCCTGCTCCTCTCCACTGAAACCCTTCTTTCCAAATACTCCTTCTATTTTGATGTCATTAATATTTTCACCCTTAAATTATTCACTTAATTTAAGGTCTTGTATAGATAACATCAGCCTGGTCATGAATTCAAGAGCCACTGTGTCTGGAAGATGGCATTCCAGGGTACGCCTCCCCTTCCTTTGGCTCTTAAATTCTTTCTACTCTCTCATCTACGGTGGTCCCTGAGCCTTGGAGGGTGTGATAGAGATGGATCACTCAGTGCTCAGCACTCCACCATCACTTCTCAGCTCTTTGATGAATTTTGAGTCTCCACGGAGGTCACCGTATCTGAAAAGACAAGCTTCTATAACCAATGAGAAGTGCATTACTATATGGGCATAAACATACTTAGCAATTTGATGTGTATAAGATATCCATTTAGCCTAACAACAGTAGTAGCATCCTCCCCAGGACCTAGGACCTCCCCACACATAGGTGTCTAACTGTTTTCAGTACCAGGCATGAATTCCCTCCAGTGGAGTGAGCCACAAATCCAAGCAGAGCACTTTGTTTCCCTTGTAACAGACATGCCACCATTGTTCCAGTTGACACATTTTACCTGGTTGGCCAGCCATCGAACTTGCGGGGTCCACTGCTGGTGAAGACCATTGATGACTTTTTCTCCCAGTAGTCTACATAGAACTTTCCAGCACTGACTACCTTTTAACAGGGAGAAGGCTTCCAGCCCAGCTCAGCTCGGCTCGATTCTTCAGTGTCCTGTTTCCAAAGCATGTGTCTTCAATAGTAGAATCTTACAGCTTAATTCCTGGGAGCAACCTTGGAAATAGCCTGTATTGTTTGGGGGGCATCAGGAGACTTCCTGACCAATAACTCACTGGGAGGTATTCAGGCACTGAAATTTTTCTAGAACAATCAGTGGCTTCTGGATGCAGCATTCCTCACTCCTATGTGGGTAATTCTATCACTCAGTCTTTCCTATAAGCCTCAAATTTCTTCTAATAAAAGGAGTCTTGGAATTTGCTAATAGTGATTCAGCCCCTTTCCCAGGAAAGGCTTATTTTGCTCTCCATGGTCTCTTTGGACCTAAGGTTCACAGTCCACCAGGATTGATTCCCTGTGTGCAATCCTTTAGTTCTGCCCACTCCTCCTTTGAGAAAACACCTCTAGGAGGAGACCTTCCCCCAAAGGCAGCTAGTGACACTCTCCTGGTCTCCTGCATTTACTCATGCTCAACCCATGCTTTCCCTGTCTACTCTCTTCACATAGTTCAGCCAAGACTATAACCAGCCTCCCCTAAAACCTCCAAATCTCTTGGCTCAGTCTTCCAAGGAGTGTTGAATGCTTTTCATCCCAGACATGAACTCCCTCTGGCCCCTGGCCCAGGCAGCCTGCCACTGTAAAATCTCCTTGAACCCTCCTCCTTGTTACCCAAAATGGCCCCAGGACAGTGCCCTTCACTTGCATCTCTCACCTACTTCCTCACAAGCAACACTTGAAAACTTCAGAACATGCTGGTAAAACCAGCAGAGAAGGGAGATGGGGATGTCCCCGGGTATTCTGTCTTGCCACAATGTCACATAAGCATATCTGCCCAAAGCCACTGCTGCCTGGTGGGACTAGGGACAGAGGACTGAATGGACACTGTTTAAGAAGCACTTACTCATGCATCATTCCTTTCTGTCCCTTACACACTTACCCCGCTTCAGTGAGCCTGGGAGCATTATCGCCCAAAGGGGAATCAGAGCTAGAAAGGAAATGGGATGTATACCATTTGGAAAATACTATGAATTGAGAAAACTGATGAGAAGAGTACATATACATTAAGCATTATATTCTGTATGACCATACATTGTACATTAAATGTATGTGCAGTCCTCCATATGGTAGGCCCATCTTTACCTGCTGGTCTAAAGGTGCTGTTAAGTCTTGTGCTTTTTCATGATTCTTGAACATAAACTCAATTGGATTTCTTTTCTCTCAATTGCTACTCTGAGTTGAGCTTTCTCGAGTTTTTTTTAAAGTCAGTGTCCATCCATTTGTTTTCTAACTTCCAAATCTTTAAGTTTTTCAGAACACGTGTTAATAAATCTGAACAAAAATAAAGCACATTTTGGATGCATTTAATATCAATAAGAAATAGTTTTATTTTAAATAGCTCTGTTAATAAACGTGTGATTCAGTGTGGGGGTTGCAAGGTCAAATGCCTACAGAGGCCAGGCTGGTGCTCTGTTTCCTCTCATTGGATCAACATTGGATAAGCTGGGGTCTGAAATAGCTGAGTTTGGAGAATCACATGGTAATACCACTGGTGTCCCCTTGGATAATTCCAGGTCAATACACTGATGTCCCACGTTAGACATTACAAGTGGGAGACACTTGCTGTAGCCCATAGACAGCAGCAAGAGCAGAGCAGATATGCCTGGGCAACACTGTGGCAAGACAGAATGCCTAGAAATTTCCTGGCCTCCCACCCTGCTGGGTTTAACTTCAAGGGGACAGGTTCTGAAGTCCCCAGGTGTTGTTAGAGAGGAAGCAGGCAAGAGATGCAAGCCAAGGATGGAAATTGTAAGCAGGACTAAGGTTTTATTTTTTGAATAATGAATATGAAACTGTGCTTATTTCTTCCTTCCTTTCTTCTCCTTCCCCTTCCTTCCTTCCTTTCTTGTTTTTGACTCCTCTCAAATCTAAAGGACATGTTTCCTTTTCTTTTTCTTTATTTTGGCATCTGTATGATGCCTTCTTTTTTTTCCGTAGTTTCTCTTTATTTTTTTTTCTTTATTGTCCATAATGAGTTACATTGTTTAGTGGGCCAACCATGAGTTGTTATCCCCAATTCCCCGTTGCCCCCCCATCCCCATCCCCAGTCAGCTGGATATCCTCCTCCGTGGGCCGTCTGTATCAGTC
>PVHP010009644.1:0-25321 GCA_004024765.1 Zapus hudsonius
GCAGTTAGAATAAGTTAGGCTTTGATCTGCTTCTTATCTTGTGGCCTGCCTAGGGGCTTTGGAGTTTTCAGGATTGCTAAGATTTACAGGGGCCCCCGGAATTTGCCTCAACTTCCTTCAGAAGGAGACTGTCCCAGAAGCCTGCCAGACTCAGCAAAACCTTACTTCCTCCATGCCTCATTAGCAGAGTACCACATAGTTATTGAAATGCATATGACTTCCACTATCTATGTTTCCTCTATGTATACTTTCATGTGCTAAATCTTTGAAATTTCAAGCTTGTACAGAGAGGTTCATCTAATGAAATATGATCCAATCTAAAAATACAGAAAATGAGACATACTTTAGACTTGCAAAATATTATTTAAGCTGAGTGTGATGGTGCATGCTTTTTAGTTCCAGTACTTGGGGCGCTGAGGTGGGAGGATTGCTGTAAGTTCAGGTCAGCCTGGGCTAGAATACATTGCTTTGAAAACACCAAAAAATAGAAAATAGATAATTTAATTGTGAAGGACCAAGACTATTTCAAATTACTAGTGATTTTTTTGGTTGTAAAGTAACAATATCTGACATAAGATTTGCAGTGCTATGCCTTATGCTGGAGGCAGTTAATATTGGTATCTATCTATACAAGAGAGAAGGAAGTCTGGTCTTAACTTCAAAGTAAAAATTGTCTGAGTCACACTTTCTCCCACTTTGTTTTTGGTTTGGGGTGAAACTTAAGGGAGTTCGTGAGGTTTGAAATTATAAAGTGATAATTTCAAAGCAGTTCTCACTGCTAAGGACATTGGTGGCTTTATTTGAATTTAAACCAGTTCTAGATAGGAAAAATCCAAGTCTCCTCATTTGTTTTTTCAGTAGCATATCCCATATTTTAGAATGAGTAGGGGTGCCTTGCTTAAATAAAAAGAACATTTAATTTGCTTACATATTTTACATGAATAAATGCTTTTACCCACAAGGCTCAGAGATTCGTGGGTCAGAATATATCATAACCCCTACATATGGAGCAAGTAGGGTTAGAGAGATGGCTCAGTGGTGAAGGTGCTTGCCTGTAAAGCCTAACCACCCTGGTTCAATTCCCCAGTACCCATGTAAAGCCAGATGCACAAAGTGGTGCATGCATCTGGAGTTCATTTGTAGTAGCTAGAGACTCTGATATGCCCATTCTCTCTGTGTGTATGCCTTTCTTCTCTATGTATCTCTCTCTCTGCTTATAAATATATTAAATAATTTTTAAAACATGTGGCAAGTAATTTATAGCAAGTGACTATAGACTTGCTATGATAGTAATAAACCTTCTGGAAACCCCAACATAGCCCACAAGACCTGGGAGTCAGTTCATGGAACTAGTGTACAGGATATCAGGGTAAATGATTATGGCATAGTGTTGGGCCCCAGCCTGAGTAACCTTAAGCTAAGTTTTGAAATATGGAATAAAGCCGGGCATGTGCCTTTGATCCCAGCATGCCTTTGTTCCCAGGAGGCAGGGGTGATGGCTGATAAGCCTTGTTAATGCTAATAAGCTTTGTTCCTGTTTGCTGAGTTTCGTTTTGAGAGAAATAGGCTGAACAATGCAGCCTTGGGTTATAAAACGGTTTTGGGTGGGGGAATAAAATTTGAGATTTGCCAGACATATCTCCTGGTCCCGTGTGTCTGTCCGACCGTCGCCTCACCTCTCCTGATGGAGCCCTTTCTCCTGCTGGCCAGTGAGACTTGGGCTACCCTCAGGGGGCCAGGGGGCCACAACCTCCCCGACAGCATAGAATGAAGACTAAATGGCCTGGCATCATGGTGTACAATAAATAATTGTTTGAGAGTTCTGCTTACTTTGGCATTATACTCTGAAGAAATCCTTACAATTATAATTCCTCTTACTATTTTGTACTATCTCTTCTCAAGGAAATCTGAGATGGGGACTCAACTGTTCCAAACAGTGTAATATCCTGAATCTTTAAACTAGAATACAAATAAGGCAGGCCTACTCTACCCCACCCCCACCAGGGGTGAATGAGTCCAACAAGGCATCACTACATTTAATAGTATTTGATAAAGGCATGTCTTTAATTCTTCCTTCCCATCACTCTTACAAACAAAATGTCAGATCAACTAAATAACCCAGTGGTGGGAGATGAGAGAGGAGTTAGTCAATAGAAACCAAATGCCTTCACATTTCTCCTTTCCTTCCCAGCCCCCCCCCAAAAAAAATGGAGACAAGTATCAGTAAGATAAAAACTAGAAACATATTTTATTAAGAAAGCATGCAAAAAACAAAAACAACAACAGCAACAAGTCGGGAGCCCATACACCCACTTCCCAGCCTACATCATTGGTGGTATGAAGGACTCACTAAACCAGCAACATGGTGAGGTGAGGAGAGGAAGCCAGGGAGAGGTGGATCAATACCAAGTAATTGCTCCTTTCATCCTTCTCCTCTACTTTCTCCTTATTTTCTTGTCTAGGCAGTGACTCCTACAGTTTTACACATATCACCCATGACAACAACGACTGTACTTCATGTCCAACAATGCTGGACCGACAAAATAAAGCAGTACTCTTTCCATTTCATGGAGGGAAGGGGAGACTGAGGCTCCAAGGGAGTCAGGTTTGTCTTGTGCCATTTTGCAAGGCTGAGCTTGGTGGAGGGAACCTGAAATCTCAGGAGGCCTAATGGCCAATCTTCAGTCCCAGATCCATACTTTATTTACTCTGGCTATTCACCAGAACTCTTGGTGAGACTAGATGTCAGAAGACATGGGTGTGTAACAGGGACATTTGTGTATGATTTAGCCTATCCTTCCTCACCCCATCTGGATATGAATAGGAAAGACATTTAGAAAACAGGTGCATTGATCTGCAAAGGGGAATCAGGGAGAAAGAAAGGAAAGTTGTGTATGGGATATAGTTGATAGAGCTGAAATAAAAGAGTAAGGAGGGGATGCCTAGGAGGGACATTGGACAAAATCAAATGCCACCTTCTAGAGAAATGCTCCTTTCCCCAATGGGAAATAGTCATATTTCACCCCCTATTAAGTGCCCTCTAATACAAGCTCCAGTTGTGTTAGAGGGCACATTTGTTTCTTATAAACCATTTTCTTTCTTACAAAGGCTTCAAAGAAATAAAGTGCTCTGTAGTTAACTGCCCTATGCAAGCCTTAACTTTAGCCTCACTGGACTTCTTCAACAAACTCATACATAGCCCTATGCAAAGAAAGGAAAAAGGTGGGTGAAGGGAAAAATCAAGTAAGCAGAAAGCCCAATATCTTGGAAATCATGGATAAATAAAAGAATATGGACAAAAAAATCAGAAATCACAAACAGAGCAGCCTGGTCTAATCCATACATTTTGTTCTGCAGCTTTCAGAGACAGAAAATTTAGTGAAATAAAAATAAAGTAAAATTGGTCTTGCCGCTCAAGTCAAACTCAACAATTAACATTAAGTACACAGTAAGAACTTCAGCAGTAAGTCATGGTCACTCCTTGTTAGCAGAGAGAACTTATCCCTGTTCCTGGGAGTTCCCCTTGGCCCTACTGAATTCTCTGCATCTGGACTATTTGTTCCCCTCTTTTAATTTCCTTTGCTTGTCGAAAGTCTAACTGCAAAAGTTTCAACCTCAATGATATGGATTCCAAGAGAAACCTCTGCCTCTGTTATTAAGTGACTCATGTCTATGCCGGCTCCCATTCCTTTCCAATGTTCCAGGTGGGATTCTGCTCTGACAAGTGGAAAAGAAATTTCTATAACATGTCTAGGACTTGAAGAAACTCAGAGTAAGAATGGCTTCCTTTTCTTGAAACTCCCAGAAAATGGAGGAAGAAAATAAAGATGGGTGGAAGATTTTTGACAATTAGAGGAGAACAAAATAGTCTTTGCTGAATGGGAAAAAGTGATGGAGGATAATTTGTAAATACAGTAAGTGCTACAATTAACTTTCAGGAGTAATTTTTGTTTTTCAAGGTAGGGTCTCACCTCTAGCCCAGGCTGACCTGGAATTCACTATGTAGTCTCAGGGTGGCTTTGAACTCACAGCAATCCTCCTACCTCTGCCTCCCAAGTGCTGGGATTAAAGGTGTGTGCCACCAAGCCTGGCCTAAGAAAATATTTTTTTAAAGCAAACATGTTTTAAGTTGAAATAGTCTCCAAGAAGCTGAACTTAGGCTGGATAGTGGTCCTCATGTCCTACCATATGCCACAGAAGCAGAGTTCAAGGCAAAACAATCCAATCTTAGAAAATCAACTAGAAAGAAGCCAATGTATGGTTATGACAAGGCAGTACACACCCAACTTCACATGGATTTATATCAACACATTTTTCAGTGGTATTCTACCAAATCAATCCATGTCTCTAATTCCACCCTTCATTGGGAAGGATTGTCAGAAGTAAGGACTGACGCTTGAAAGGGGCAAGGCAGAGCTCAGAGGCCAGAATTAGCACCATTGAATAAAACCTGCAAATTTATGGCTGCCAAGCAGTGTTTTAGACCCCTTCTACTTAATATGGCCTCTCTGGGCCAGTCTAAAATGGACAAGAACAGAAAATAATCTAGACCTAGAAGGTGGGATTTATATTGGGTGTCTCAGAGAGAAAGGTAAACCAGAATTTAAAACCCTTCTCTACAACTGTCAGGGCCTCATTTTCTAGCCTGAAGAGTTAAAATTAGCAAGAAGACACAGTCCGTGATGCAGGGATAGTAGACTAGGGCAGTGTATAACCAATAATAATAATAATAATAGTAATTAGAATAATAAAAAGAATTAGGGGGAAATGAAGAAAGAGAAAAGAATTAGGCAGAAAAGGGGATTATCTTCAGCAGCATCTTGCAGTGGTTTCTCTGACGAGAGAAGGAACAAAAAGAGGATATATATCTATGCACAGGCAGGAAGGGAGGGGCTGGGGTCACTCTTTTGCCACAGTAAGACTTCACTACCAGACCCTTGACTGATCTCCATTAAGTGATCAAGTCCCAGTCGAAGTCATCTGGAATCTCCTCATTGGCACCAGTAGGTGGGACTGGTGGCCTTGGAACCATGTGGTGTGCTGTTAAGAAGGAAGAAAGAAAGAAAGTAAATGGAGGTATTCC
This sequence comes from Zapus hudsonius, assembly GCA_004024765.1. Taxonomy (NCBI): domain Eukaryota; kingdom Metazoa; phylum Chordata; class Mammalia; order Rodentia; family Dipodidae; genus Zapus; species Zapus hudsonius. Next base: position 5,084 of record PVHP010009644.1, read on the forward strand.
ATTGGTCTAGATGAAGAACACTTAGCTTCAATAACACCACGAAGGTGGCCAGTGAAGCCACTGGCCTGGTCAGCCTACATTCTTTTTATTGCAGTTCATCAATCTAGTGGCCTCTCGGAAAATAAACTAGAATAAAGTTGGGTATGGTGGCACATGCCTTTAATCCCAGTGCTCAGGAGGCAAAGGTAGAGTGGATCACTGTGAGTTGGAGGCCAACTGGGAACTACAGAGTGAGTGCCAGGTCACCTTAGGCTACAGTGAGATCCTACCTCAAAACAAACAAACAAACAAAAATTTCATTATAAAACTGAGTGTGATGGCTCACACCTATAACCCTAGCATTTGGAAAGGTGAGGTAAGAAGATCACTGTAAAGCCAGCCTGAACGACAGAGTGATTTCCAGGTAGCTTGGGCTTCAGTGAGACTTTCTTTCTTTCTTTTTTTTTTTTTTTTTTTTGGTTTTTCGAGGTAGGGAGGTAGGGTCTCACTCTGCCTCCCAAGTGCTGGGATTAAAGGTGTGCACCACCACGCCGGCCTTCAGTGAGACTTTCTCAAAAAACAAAACAATTCATTTTATTAGCTGAATAAGTATATCTTCCATCTAGGGTCCAAAGCTAGACATAAACATTCCATACCTATCTCTTGCTTATATTTATAGTTGTACTTCCTTTCAGTATGGTAATTACCAACTAATTTTAAAGTAAAATTCAGGATGGGGTTACAAGAACATTTCTCTAGCATTCACGAAGCCCAGGGCTCTGCTTTGAGCACTGGAAAATAAGTTAATTTACTCAAATAAAGCTGACTTCCTTAGTATCTCCTGATGTACACCTCCCTAGCAGGTAGTTCACAACATCTTCCAGCCTTGGGAATCATAATGCCTTATCCCTTCTAGCAGGTGCAAGTAAAGAAGCAGAACAGGTGGGAGTCAGATGAAAGGAAAATAACTGTGGAGAAGAACATGCTTGTCTGGCAGTGAAATACACTCTTCAGCTCTTACTTACTTGGGCGATTGTATCCTGCTGAGTCCTGGGTGGGGATTGGATACATTGGTGCAGGGCCAGGGTAGAGGTGAGGGGCTTGTGGGTGCCCGTAAGAGTTCACTGCCAAAGCAAAACAAGAGTTATGTGGGACTGGGGATCATGGTACTCAACAAAGCAGGAGAAAACGGGCTTTTTTTTTTTCTTGCTGGGTCAATGTCTTTCTCTCTTCTCTGCCCTGTTCCACAGTTCCTGCAAGCAGAGGAATTTCTAAAATCCTCAACTCTTAGGGTAAAACGAGGTGGTGATAAAACAAACACAGAAATACATTCATCAAGTCTACCACTGACGTGACCTACTTTGTATGGTCCTGGTAAATGTTATGACTGGACACAATTTGGAATGGGGACTGATTCTGCGCTGGGTATGGTGGCTCAATCCTATAATCCCAGCACTAGGGGGGCTGGGGTAGGAAGATAACTATGAGTTGGAGGCCAGCCTAGACCACAGAGTGAGACCTTGCCTCAAAAGAAAAAATAAAAATATAAAAAGGGCTGGGGAGATTGCTCAGTGTTTGGGGGTGCTTGCTTACAAAACCTGCAGGGCTGGGTTGGCCCAGGCTTGATTCTCCAGCACCCATATAAAACCAAATGCACAAGGTGGCACATGTGTCAGGAGTTCATTTGAGGAGGCAGAAAGAGAGGGAGAGAGAGTAAAAGGGAGTGGGAGAAGGAGACGGAGAGGGAGAGGAGAGAAGGAAAAGAAGGGAACGGAAGGAGAAAGGGAAGTTGGAAGAGAAGGGGAAAGGAGAACAGAAAGGAAAAGGAAAAGGAAAGGAAAGGAAAAAAAGGAAAATTCTGATTTCTCAAATCATGGTATAAAAGGAAATCCTGTCTGCTTCTTTTGCATCATTCTGGACCTTATTGACTCAATCAACAACTAGACCCAGGGCTTAGTTTGGATTACTGTCTATAAAATGATTTACTCCTTTATTTTTTCCCTTTTCTTTTTATTTTGTTTTGTTTCATTTGTTTTTTGAGGTAGGGTCTGGCTCTAGCCCAGGCTGACCTGCAATTCACTATGTAGTCTCAGGGTGAGCTCGAACTCATGGCGATCCTCTTACCTCCACCTCCCAAAAGCTGGGATTAAAGACATGTACTACCATACCTAGCTACCTTTTCCTTTCTTTAATCTTTCTGTTCCCTCAATCTCCACCTTCTAGACGATTTTGCAGTACCTTGGTTCATGGATGGCTCTGGTTTGCCACTGGTGAGGGCACAGGAGTCAGCAATACGGGCAGGGGCTGGTGGCCGGTGGGAGACCCCTTGGGGGGGCATGTGACCAGTCTGAGTGAGGAAGTGGTTGAGGGAGTCACACAGGTTGGCAATATGATGCTGGTCAAGGGTCCAGTTCTTCTGCTCTGCCTGCCGTAGACTCTCCATCAATTCTAAAAAATATAAAATAGAAAGAAAAAAAAAAAGAAAGAAAAAGAAAGAGGGGGGGGAAGGAAAGAAGGAAGGAATGCTAAGCTTGAAGGGCCACCAAAGCCCTTACCAGACCCATGTTTATTTCACTGTCCCACGCACATCATCAGCTACCATAGATATTACGCACTAATAATAATAATTTACATCTTTTCAAACTTGCATTCTATGTGTTCCTCACCACACTCTGATTCTAATTTCCATCTTATTGATAAATAAAACAAAAGTTCTTAGAGCTAGGGATATTGCTCAGTAGTTAAAGGTGCTTGCTTGCAAAGCCCACTTATTCAAGTTCAATTCCCCAGCAACCCAGGTGAGGTTGGCCCTAAAAAGTGATGCAAGCACCTGCATTCATTTGCAGGGGCAGGAGACCTTGACACGCCTATGCACACACAAATATACAAGTTGATTAATTAACTAGTTAATTAATTAAAGTAAATAAACTTTGGGCTTTTTTTTTTTTTTGAAACCAGGTCTCACTGTAGGCCAGGCTGGCCTCCAACTCATAGTGATCCTCCAAACTCAGCCTGGGATACTAGGTGTGACCCACCACACCTGATAAAACAAACTTTCAAAGTGAGTTAATGAATTAGCTATGGTTCCACACTGTCAGAAAGTGGTGTCAAAACTACCGAAACAGCCAGGTGTGGTGGTGCAAAGCTTTAATCCTAGCACTCGGGAGGCAGAGGTAGGAGAATTGCAGTAAGTTTGAGGCCACCCTAAGACTACATAGTGAATTCCAGGTCAGCCTGCAGTACAGCGAGACCCTACCTCAAAAAACAAAAACAAAAAGAAACAACAACAACAACAAAAAAAAAAAACACCACAAAACAGGGGTCCAGGGTTTTTCAATTCCAAAGAGCTTTCCCTCTCCCAAATATAAAACTGACTAGAATAAAGCACTGCTATATTTGAGTTAGGGAAAAAGTTGAGATAATTTTTTAACTATTTTTATTTATTTGCAAGCAGAGAGATAAGAAAAAGAGAATGGAAATAAGAAAATAAAAAAAAAAAAAAAAAAGAAAAAGAGAATGGGTACACCCAGGCCTCCAGCCATTATAAAGGAACTCTGGCTGCATGTGCCACTTTGTGCATCTGGCTTTATGTGGGTACTGGGGAATCATTAGACTTTGCAGGCAAGTGCCTTAACTGCTGAGCCATCTATCCAGCCCGAGTTAAAAATTTTTAAATTAACTCAGTTAATATTAATATCACTGGGCTTGGGACGTAGCTCACTACAGTGCTTGTCTAGCATGCTCAAGGCCTTGAATTTGAGTCCCAGAATTTAAAAAAAACATAATATCATCCATCTTGTGGAGGGAATTAGTGAAAATTCTCAACCTCTGAACACCACTTGACCACTCCCCTCCTGGGTAAGGTGGGTTTTTCCATTTACAGTTCCCCTTCAATCTCCAAACATCATCCTTTAATCACTAACCCGAGAACTGTGACTGCTCAATGCTGGACCAGTTGAGCCGGTTCACCATCTTGAAGCTTTCCTTTAAGGAGTCAATATTAGAGCACCAGTCGGGAGGAAAGGCTACAAGAGAAAGGTGGGTAGTGAGCTGGTATAAGACAACAGTCATCCTGTGCAAGCTTCGGGCACCTTCTCAGGTTATCAGCTGCATTAATAAAATAGGACCCTCTCGGTGGAGATGTAGGAATGGTAAAGCTATTTGTTTTATGTACGGCTCAGCTCATAGGTAGAAGAATACACAAAACAATCCAAATTTATCCATAAATATGGAAGGGAAATAAAACTCACAATCCCCAAACCCTCCATAATACAGAGCTGTACCTAGTAATGTCCACTGGCTCTCTTGGAATGGAGGCTCAAGGACCACTATTAACTTCCTAACCCATGGCACCTCCACAGCAGAGTCAGGAACGGTTTCATGTACCCTCTTCCCAGCTTTCTTCTTCACTCACCGAAGCCAGTGCTGTTGATGGGCGCCTGGCCCTGAGCCTGCTGCTGTGGTGGTGGCTGCTGGGCAGTGTGGGAGTGAGGATGGTGCTGATGGGCGTGGTAGCCTCCATGCTGCAGTGGGGGAGGATGCATGGCCATGACAGTGGGGGGCCCATAGCCTTCAGCCCCAGCTTGCTTTCCCCCTGCTGGAGTACAACCATCGGGGCTCGGGGTATGCAGTGCAGTGGCAACCCCTACAGTTGAGGGGCCCTGGGCTGGTGACTGTTGCTGCTGTGGCTGTGACTGCTGGGGGGGTGGCTGAGGCTGCGGCTGCGGCTGCGGCTGCTGCGGTTGCTGCTGCTGCTGAGGTGGCGGCGGCTGCTGCTGCTGGTACATGTAGTAGTTGTTAGAGGGTGGCATGTCCCCAAGGAGAGACGAAAAGCCTGCAGGGTAAGGAAGCAGGCAAGTGACTTGGGCAACGCACTTTTACTAAGTGGAATTTTCTCTAGGTTAGGATAGAAGACATCAGATAAAAGAGGTTAAGAGTATTCTGTGACCTCAAGGACTCTGTGTCCCTCATGGTGACAATAGACCAAAAAGCAGTAAGATTAGGGAAAGGCTTTGACTGTATGATTAGTGAAATTTTAATTAAAAGCTCAATGGGAACATTTTTGTGGTATTTTTCAGAAACTTAGATGTAGAGCTAAAGTCATCTTCAAAAGAAGTTAGAAAGCAGGTAAATTTTAAAATCAAATCATAGAAAAAGCCAGTAGAATATAGTCTTCTTTTGCTTTATTGTCTCCATATTATTGTTTCTGCCTTCTTATATTAACTATCAACAAATCCAGCTTGAGTGGGAAACAGAACAGAAACCGATTAATTTCTCAAGCAGACTGGGCAGGGGAGATCTAAAGAGTAAGGCCAGGCACAAACTTAAGTGAATGCTTTGCTGTCCTCACTCCACATAATCTAATTTATTTTGTTTCTAACAGTATCTCCAAGTTACTCATCCTCAATCAACTAACCACTTGGGTTGGGTTAATTTCTCAAGCAAATGCTACAATCTTGAAGCACACTCTAGATATTAACCCCTTAGGATACCAAATAAGAAATTAATTGCTGGGTACAGTGGTATATGACATGCCTAATCCCATTACTTGGGAAGGTAAAACAGGAAGATCACAAATTTGAGGCGAGCCTGGGCTATCTAGACATCTCTGAAGAAGAAAAGGGAAGGAGAAGGGGAGAGGAGACAGAGGGTAAGGGGCAGGAATGAGGACAACGAAGTAGGAGGGACAGGGAAAGGGACAGTGGAGGAGGCAGAGGAAATGATGTAGGAGGTAGAGGAGGAGGAATTCATGACGTTATCCAATACAGACTTGAAGTCATTCTCACACACTAATTACAGAAATCTGCAAGTGGACAAGATATTAGCTGATGTTTAGGAAATGATATGATGCTAGGAATACGAGGGTAGGAACACAAAGGAAACTCTTTATGCTTTAGTGATGCATACTGAAATTGAATTTGAGGGTGGAATGGCATGATGTCTGAGAAATGCATTGAATTATTCCAATTTTAAAAGAAGCTCAATCTGGGCATGCATATGGAGTTTGTTTACAGAGACTCAAGGCCCTAGCACACCCATTTTCTCTGTCTCTCTGCCTTTAATCCCAGTATTCTGGAGGCAGAGGTAGCTGGATCACCATAAATCCAAGGCCAGCCTGAGACTACATAGTGAATTCCAGGTCAGTCTGGGCTAGAGTGAGACCCTACCTTGAAAAAACAAACGAACAGCCAGGCGTGATGGCGCACGCCTTTAATCCCAGCACTCGGGAGGCAGAGGTAGGAGGATCACCAAGAGTTCAAGGCTACCCTGAGACTACATAGTGAATTCCAGGTCAGCCTGGATTAGAGCGAGACCCTACCTCGAAAAACCAAAAATCAAACAAACAACAAACAAAAATAAAACCCAGAGGGTCACCGCCCCTCCCCAAAAAAGAAGACATCAAAGTAGAAGTGGGAATAGTTGGGAAGAAGGGGTTCAGCAGGAGAATTACGGGTACAGGTAATGAGATGAAGATTACCAAAATACATCATATACATGTATATTTTTTAAGTCTTATAGCAAGGATTCTTGAGGAGAAAGTTACTACTGCTATCATTAACACATTCTCTGGATGACTTGCTCACAGACCTCAAATCACTGGCCTTGGGCTGAGAATTTAACTTAGTGACAGAGCACTTACTTAGCATGTATTAGATCCTGAGTTGGATCCCCAGCACAGAGAATAAATAAAAAGATCTCTGCCTTTAAGTAGTCCAACTCATTTTCTGACCCAATCAGCCCTGAAATAGTGGCCCAATTTCAACTTTAGTTTATAACATGTTTCCTCTGGCCATTAAGCAACTTCTTCATGTTTTAGAAACAAAACATCAGGAAGAAAGAGACTGTTACCACTTATTTGAAAATATAAGGATGTCATCTGCCCATCCGACTCCAAACTTACCATGCTGTGAGGAGGAAGACTTCTCCAGCATGGATTTGTAGAGGTTTCGGAAGGACCAGCTTAGATCCTGAAAGTTGATCTCTGAGTAGGAGAATTTGAAGTCATGGTTGGTAGTGTAGAGGGGAGGGGGGCCCTCTGTGCTTTCTCGGCCTGGAGCCCCTGTGGCCACTGCTCCGCCATCCACAGATCCTGTGCTCTGCCAAAACAGTTAAGAAAATCCTGATCCATGCCCCACTGAAGAAACAATACAATTTCCCATTGGCCACTAGGTTGTTCTATTTGTCCTCTCCAACTGTCCGATGACCCAACATCACTTACTTTTCTTGATGGTTTTTGTTTTGAATTTAGCCTCTTTCCATCGTTCTCCATTTCCTCTCTATATGCTTTCCGTTAACCGTGCCCTTCTGTCCTTATGATAGCTCCTTTGGCTCCCTCTTCTCATTTTACCATTTATTATTCTAATTTGCCTCAAAGACCTGTTAACCACTGCCTTCCTTCCTCATTCTTCTTCTCTCTGGGACTCCCTCTTTTGCTTCCCCCTCAACATGTGATTCTGAACAAAGAGGCATCTAAACACACCATCCATTCAGTCATCCTATCACCTCTGCTACCTACCTGGCTATAGCTGGCCACAGATGTGGGACTCTGAAGTGACATCTGAGGATTCCCCTCGGGAGGCAATGAGGCTTCTCCACTCCCTGGAACACCTCCCCGGGGACTCTTGCTGGCCTCCTGTTCTGGTGAATCTTGGGATAGCTGAGGGTTGTGATGGAGGAGAAATCGGTATCAGAGGTGGAACATCCACCCTCCACCCATATGTTCCCCCTCTGCTGGTATTCCACCTTTGCCTTGCAAACAATTGAATATCCAAGAAGAAAGTGGAAGAAACAGCTCATTCAGAAACGACATCTCCCAGAGCCAAGTATGGTGGCACACAACTTTAATCCCAGCATTCAGGAGGCTGAGATAGGAGGATTGGCATGAATTAGAGTCTAGCCTGGGCTAGAATGAGACCCTGCTTTGAAAAAAAAAGAAAAGAGAAGAGAAAAGGAAAGAAAAAAGAAAAGGAAAGAAGAAAAAAGGCATCTCCCCATAAGGAGGGAACTTACATCATCATCTGGAGGGTGTCTCCTCTTTCTGGAAATATCAGGACAGGTATCAATTGTCCAATAAGAGCCCTGGAAGAAGAACCCATCCACACAAAGAACAAAATCATTACCTACAGAAGTTTCCTCCTTTGGAAACACAGATATTCAGGAAATTTTCTATGATATAATAGTCATGCTAAGAAACGAGGCCAGAGTTAAGGGTATAGATCAGTGGTAGACCACTTGCCTAGCATGAATAAAACCCTGTACTTGCTCACCAGTAGAGAGAGAGGGGGAAAAAGAGAAGAAAAAGAAACGAGGACTGGAGAGATGATCAGCAGTTAAATGCACTTGCTTGCAAAGCCTGTTGACTCAGATTTGATTTCACAGTCCTCACATAAAGCCAGATGCACAAAGTGGTGAATGTGTCCAGAGTTCATCTGCAGTGGTAAAAGGCCCAGGTGTACTCATTACCCCCACCCTCTCTTTCTGTCTCAAATAAAAAATATTAAAAAAAGAGCCGGGTGTGGTGGTGCACACCTTTAATCCCAGCACTCGGGAGGCAGAGGTAGGAGGATCACCATGAGTTCAAGGCCACCCTGAGACTACATACAGGCCAGGTCAGCCTGGGCTAGAGTGAGACCCTACCTTAAAAAACAAACAAACAAAAAATAAAATAAAAAAATTTTAAAAAGAAAGGGGGCTGGAGAGATTGCTCAGTGGTTAAGGCACTTGCCTGCAAGGCTAAAGAGCCAGGGTTCAATGCTCCAGTGCCCACATAAAGCAAGAAGCAGAGGGAGGGGCATGCATCTAGAGTTCATTTACAGTGGTTAGAGGCCCTGGTGCACCAATTCTCTCTCTCTCTCTCTCTCTCTCTCTCTCTCTCTCTCTCTCTCTCTCTCTCTCTCTCTCTCTCCTTCCCTCCCCTCTCTGTTTCTCTGTTCGAAAATAAATAAATTTTTAAAATATTTTATTTGTTTATGAAAGAGAGACAGGGACAGAGAATGGATTGCCAGGGCCTTTAGCCACTGCAAACAAATTCCAGACACATGTGCCACCTTATGCATCTGGCTTTATGTGGGTACTGGGGAATTAAACCAGGGTTCTTAGGCTTTGCAGGCAAGCAACCTAACCACTGAGCCCTTAAAATATTTTTTTAAAGAAAGAAAAAGAAAAAAGAAAAACATGTCTGATATCCATACAGAATCCTCAGGGTGCTGAATATTGGTGAGAAATAAATGAACTCAAAGTTCATTGAGTATGCCAGAGGTATTTCTGTGGTCCAAACACTGACTTCAATTATTCCAAAGGAACAAAGGTATTTATTTCAAAGAGCTGAAAATAGCCAAAGATAGTCCTTTCCTTCCCTTATGACTAAGGCAAAACTCTTGAACTTTAGCATCTGCCAAGTGCAGAAAACGTCCATCTTCCTCCCTCATGAAGGTTAAAAACTGGAGACTTTGTACAGAAAAGTTTTTATAAATGTTGCTGAGCAAGCAGGGCATAGTAGCACACATCTGTAATCCTAGTACTCAGGTGGCCAAGGCTGAAGGATGGATGGCTACCTTAAATCTGGCCTGGGTTATGTAGTGAGACCCTGTCTTTAAAAAAAAAAAAAAGACACTTAAGCCAACATTTTATACCTAGAAAAGAGTGTCTCCTCAAAAGAAAGGGGGCCTTACTAACTTGGGCTATAGAATAAAATCCTTTCTTAAAAAAAAAAAAGGCTAGCGAGAGATGGAGCATTTCAGATGCTTACTTGCAAAGCCGGATGCCCTGAGTTCAATTTTTTAGTACCCATGTAAAGCCAGATGCACAACATGGCACATGCATCTCGAATTTGCACGCAATGGCAGGAGGCCCTGGCATACCCATAACCTCTTTCTCTCTGTCTATCTCTTTCTAGATATCTCTCTCAAATAAATAGATAAAAAGATATTTTTAAAAAGAGGAGGAACCAGTGTAGGTAAGACCAGAAGCCATCCCAAAAGAGAAGCTTCTCTCTTCAGATGGCAGTGACCACTGGGATGACTCAAAAATCACTATAGTAGCCGGGAGTGGTGGCACACACCTTTAATCCCAGCACTCAGGAGGCAGAGGTAGGAGGATTGCCATGAGTTCAAGGCCACCCTGAGACTTCATAGTGAATTCCAGGTCAGCCTGGACTATAGCGAGACCCTACCTCGAAAACAAAAAATCACTATAGTGCTGCGAAGTGACAGTGGAGTGTCCAGCACTGGGACGTCTCTATCAAATCTTCCAAAACTCAGGGTCTATTGGGGAAGAGGTGGCAGAAAGAAAGAGCCAAAAGGAGGATAGGACTGCTTGCAATGCAATCTTCCAGACACAGAATGGCCTTGATATTCATGAGCTCGAAGTTCTGTCACTACCTACACGAGATCTTCATAACAGGAGGAAAACTTGATGATATCAAAACAGAAGAGAGACTAATTGAAAGGGCAAGGGGATTTGATGGAGGGTAGATTTCAGAAGGGGACAATGAGGACAGGGGAGGGAATTATCATGGGTAATTGTCTATGACTATGGAAATTGTCAATAAAAAGTTTTAAAATAAAGGAAAAAGAGGAGGAAGTGCCGGACATGGTAGCACATGCCTTTCCAAGCACTCATGAGGCTAAGGTAAGAGAATCACCATGAGTTCGAGGCCAGTCTGAGACTACATAGTGAATTCCAGGTCAGCCTGGGATACAGCAAGACCCTACCTTGAAAAAGAGAGAGAGAAAGAAAGAGAGAGAGAGAGAGAGAGAGAGAAGGAAGGAAGGAGGGAGGGAGGGAGAGAAGAAAAGACAGGCTATGTCAAAGTCAACTTTATTGTAAACATTTCTATCAAAAAATGTATATTATATAATTGTACAATCTTCCTTAGTCACCCATTTTAGTGGATACCCACAAAAGCTTGACCACCATGCTCTTCTTTTGAGGAAAAATATAGATGCTTTTTTTTTTCCCAGGTAGGGTCATGCTCTAGCCCAGGCTGAACTGGAATTCACTAAGTAGTCTCAGGGTAGCCTCAAACTCATGGTGAGTGCTGATGAACTCCAGATGCATGTGCCACTTTGTGTATCTCTGGCCTTACATGGGTACTGGGGAATCAAACCTGGCTTGTTAGGCTTTGCAGGCAAGGGCCTTAACCACTTAGCATCTCTCCAGCCCCAAGATGCTTTCTTAATTGTCATAATTTACTCTTCTAGACAATTAGCCCAGCCAAAGGACTCTGAGCTTTGCACTCTTTCCTTTTCCTCCTTCAATTCCTACAGCAATGTCTCACCTTCCCAGGGTCATCCCGAGGTCTGGGCACCTTCCGGAAACACTTGTTGAGAGAAAGGTTGTGGCGAATTGAATTCTAAGGAAATAGAGAAGCAAGTTAGATCTGAGCATTGAAAAAAATAACAGAAAATTCTCCCAAAAGAACACAACATACAGTAAGATTCAAGTACTTGGGCAAATATAGCACCTGTTCACTGTACTGATAGAGTTCTATACTAGAACACAAGAGCAATTGGATAAGAAAGATACCAAAGTTGGAGCCAGGCATGGGGGCACACACCTTTATCCCAGCACTCAGAGAGGTAGGAGGATCACTGTGAGTTTGAGGCCAGTCTGGGACTACAGAGTGAATTCCTGGGCTAGAGTGAGACCCTCTCTCAAAAAAAGAGAAAAATACAAAAGTTAAATTGATTCAAGATGATAGCTAGAAGTGTTAGCCAGGTGCTTCTGTTTTTTCAGTCTTTCCACCCAACTGACAAAAGATATATAGATATCTCAAGCCAATAGCGCAGGACTATAATCCCAACATTTGGAAAACCTAAGGTAAAAGAATTAGGAGCCCAAATTCAGCTGAACTACATGAGACCCTATCTCAAAAAAAGAACCCAAAACACATGCAAAATAACATATGTATACATAATAGCCAAGCATGGTAACGGATACCTGCAATCTTAGCACTTGGGAGATGGAGGCAGGAGGATTAATAGGTCATTCTTGGCTACATAGAAAGTTTAAGGCTAGCCTGTGATACATGAGATCCTGTCTCAAAATACAAATACATAAATGCCTCAAATCCACATCCTGCCCCATTCCTCAATCCCCTATGAAAAACAAAATAGCAATGTTTGTATACTGTTTACATAAACGATAACAATATAAAATCAGGAATGGAACAAAGGCACAGATCACCTTCATTTTCTCAATAACCCACAGAATGGTCAAATCTGGAAAAAAGATAGTGTCCTATATATGTGTTGGGTGGGGTTAGAGGTTGTAGTCTAGGGGAACATATTTACAAAGGGAAAGCTGAATGCTTTCAATAGTCTCCAGTTCATCGCTTGGTTTGCATGTTAACTGATTTACAATGTGAGAAAATGACATTAAATTTCCATTCCTATTCAACAATGGACAAATGAGTTGCTGTTCTAAAAGACTGGAGCACAGCCAGGCACCGTGGTATATGCCTGTATGCATCCCAGCACTTGGCAGGAGGAACAGGAAGAGTTCAAAGCCAGCCTTAGCTACATAGTAAAGTCTGAGGTTAACCTGGGAATAATATCTGGGCTACATAAGTGAGTTTGAGGCAGCCTGGGCTTTATGAGATCCTGTCTTAACAACAACAAAATGAACACTATCATTCCTTCTTTGCTCAGAAGAGCACAAAGAGGAGCTGGGTCTTCACTTATCTCTGACAAACAATTTAACATTATTATCTATTTGATGGACCAGTTGTTGATAAAGGACCTACTTAAAGGTTTTTTTCTTGGTATACAATCTCAAAAGATGATGATTAAGTGCAATGAAGCAATGAAAATTTGATAACTTTTCTACCTCTAGGTCTAGGGAGTCATCCTATACTTTACTCAGTGCCTTGAACAGAGCAGAGTGGAAAGAAATATTTGGTTTTTTTAAAAATGTTTTTATTTATTTACGTGCAAGCAAAGAGAGAAAGAAGAGAGAAGACAGACAGAAAGAACGGGCACACCAGGGCCTACAGCTGCTGTAAACGAACTCAAGACACATGTGCCACTTGTATTGTATATCTAGCCTTAAGTGAGTATTACAGAATTGAACCCAGGTTGTCAGGTTCCACAGGCAAGCACCTTAACTGCGGAGCCATCCAGCCTGAAAGGAATATTTGTGAAATGAGAGAGTGCCCTTTCTCAGGAGCCAGAACATAAAAGAGTGTGCTGACCAACTGTAACTATATTTAAAGGCTTGGCATCACTGGAGATTCCCTGATAAACTTGATGAAGTTTGTTCAACTCTTTTTGTTTTTTATGCTCAACTCTTAATAAAAATAAAAGAAGGAGCCATTTATGGTGGCACACACATTTAGTCCCAGTGCTTGTGAAGCAGAGGTTAGGAGGACCACCATGAGTTACTTCAAGGCTACCCTGAGACAACATAGTGAATTCCAGGTAAGCCTGGACTAGATCAAGACCCTATCTCAAAAAAAAAGAAAAAGGGAGGGGGGCTGGAGAGATGGCTCCGCAGTTAAGGCACTTGCACATAAAACCTAACAACCTGAGTTTGATTCCTCAGTATCCATATAAAGCCAGATGCACAAAGTGGTGCATGCAACTAGAGTTCATTTGCAGAGGCTAGAATCCCTGGTGCACCCATATTCTGTTTCTTTCTTTCTTTTTTTTTTTTTTTTTTTTTTGGTTTTTCAAGTTAGGGTCTCACTCTAGACCTGGAATTCACTGTGTAGTCTCAGGCTGGCCTCGAACTGACAGCGATCCTCCTACCTCTGCCTCCGGAGTGCTGGGATTAAAGGCGTGCACCACAATGCCCGGCTTGTTTCTTTCTTTCTTTTTTTTTTTTCTTTCTTTCTTTCTTCTCTCTCTGCTTACAAATAAACAAAACTTTTAAATTAAATTTTAAAAGGTAGCAGGTAAGAGATTTTGAGTTTACACACCTGACACAGAGCAAATTAGGCCAGGTTATAGAAAGAAACAAAAGATAATGGTTTTCCTCCAGCCCCACGCCAGGCAGTATCTCACTCTAGCCCAGGCTGATCTGGAACGCTCTATAGCCCCAGGCTCCCTCAAACTCACAAAGATCATCCTACCTCTGCCACCCCAGTGCTGGGATTAAAGGAGTGCACCACCACTCCCAGCAGAAAATGGTTCCTGAAAGTTAAGTATAAACCCAGATTACAGAAGCAATCCCACCTTCCAACCAATGCCAGCATTCTTGTAATAGGGGAAGTTATCACAGATCCAGCGGTAAATCTCACTGAGGGTCATCTTCTTGGCTGGAGAAGAGTTGATGGCATAGGTGATGAGGGTCGCATAGCTGTACCGTGGCTTGCCATCCTGGTGGATTGCTGCCTCATCTTTGCTCAGGGTAGCGTTAGGATCTGTGGGAGAGCCTGGGGAACACTTGCGGCTGCCTCCTGGAGGCCCAGCCTGGGAGGCACTCCCGAGCTTTTCAATGGTAGCTCGGAGGGTCAGCTGGGGGAGCCAGTCTATGGAGGTGAGGCTACTTTCTAAGTCGGAGGCCATGGTACTTCTTGGTTCTGCAAAGAAGAGGACAAAGAATGGAGGAAGGTAGATAAGTGTTTCCTGTGGCTACTAGGGCAAGAAATAACCCATTTCTTTTTCAATATGTTTTTTTGTTTTGTTTTTTGAGGTAGGGTCTCACTCTAGTCCAGGCTGACCTGGAATTCACTATGTAGTCTCAGGGTGGCCTTGAAAATCCTCCCACCTCTGCCTCCCGAGTGCTGGGATTAAAGGCATGTGCCACCACACCTGGCTTCAATATCTTAATCTATTTGAGAGAAAATGAGTATGCCAGATCCCCCAGACACTGCTGAACTCCAGATGTATGTGCCACTTTGTTTACCTGGCTTTCCATGGGTAGTGGGGATTTGCAAGCAAGGACTTTTAACTGCTAAGCCATCTCTCCAGCTATAAAATACTCTATTTCTAATGTTTAAAGAAGTAATTTCTTCTCATTCCCATGAAAGAATCCTCTCCAGGGATGACCCAGAACCCCCAAGAGGATGTATCCCCAACCATCTACCAGATGGTGGAATACTACTACTGACCCCACGTCACGATGAGGAACACGGCCATGGGCCCTTTCCCTTCATGCAGGATCAGAGATCTAACCTCAACCAATTAGCTATTTCCTCAACTCTCCTACTTTTTTTTTTTTTTGGTTTTTCGAGGTAGGGTCTCGCTCTAGCCCAGGCTGACCTGGTATTCACTATGTAGTCTCAGGGTGGCCTTGAATTCATGGCGATTCTCCTACCTCTGCCTCCCGAGTGCTGGGATTAAAGGCATGTGCCACCACACCCGGCTTTCCTCGACTCTCCTTACAGCCCCACAAAATAATATTTTTAACTTCAAGAGTGGGTTTTAAAAACAAAAAGGGAACCTTTTTAGACAACAGGTAAAATTAACCAGTCCATTTTTAATTACATAACACATGGGTATTTATGTACATCCAGAGTACACAGCTGTGTGCTTATAACAAAAAGCACATTGCATACTAATGAAACACACACCAACACCTTTCAAAGACATTTAATAGTAGACATGATGAGCACTCAGACTTTACCCCCCCACACACACACACACACTTGTGCTTACAAGGCATATTTGACATATCTCAAGCGCAAATTATAACAGCTGAGCTGGGCCTAGTAGCATAGGCCTACTATCCCAGTTACTCAGTTGCTGCAGAGGCAGGAAAATCACAAATTCAAGGCTTGCCTGGGTTACACAGTGAGTTCAGGGCCAGCCTGGGCAACTTAGTGAGACCCAATCTCAAACCAAAAAGTAAAAGGAGGGCTACAACTGTAGCTAAGTGGTAGAGTGCTTGCTTAGCATGCAGGAGACCCTGAGATCAGTCCCCAGCATTGCAAAATAAATAAAAACCAAATGACAACAACAGCAAGATACAAGACTCACACATGAACAGAACACATAAAGAGATCACAATCAGATATACAACATACTTTACCAACAGTGCCCGTCACACACACATAGAAGCAGATCCTGAGTACATAGCTGCCCTCACACCTTTGAAGCTACTCTTTGCTGGCTCCTGCTCACAGATACCAGCACCAAGAATTCAATAAGGACCTCCTACCTCCCCAGCCTACTGGCTTCACAGAGCCAGGGAGATACCCAGCTGTGCGCACACCGTAACAATCAGATAGCCTGGCTAAAAATAGCCACTGTGGGGCTAAGAGCTGGCTCCCCTTCCCCGCCCTCTGCCTGCCTCCTTCCTTCCCAGCCAGGAACGCAGGCTGGCTGCACCTCCATGCAAACTCCTAGAGCTGCCAGACCGCCCACGCCTGATGTTTGCATTCCCTGCTGCCAGCCATACTGCCTGGGCTGTCACTCCCAGAGAGGTGTAGCTAGTGACATCTTGGTGGGAGAGGTGAAGAGAAAGGGATAATAACTATATTGCAGGGTCCAGAAAGGCTCACAGGAACCTAGGTAACTATTTGGCACTCCCTCCAAGCCAATGCCATCAACTCTCTAAACACTTGCTGCCTGACAGTTTTGTGTCTTCACAGCTACCAGATTCCTGCTAGCATTTCTTCCTCAGTCCCACCAGGACACTGCTTGGGAGAAGCCAAGACTAGATCTCAGAGGTCAGAATTCTGGTGAGAACTGTATTAGGTAGGTGATGTTTCAGCTCAAAGCCAGCTCCATGCAAGTAGGTTGGTGGGTTGAAGCTCAGTCCCAGGTAATGCCTCTGCCCTATCTCCTGACCCCAACATACCACACAGCTTTCAGGCTTTCACTCTCTCACTCTACTATCATAAAGTACAATTCTACCATTGACACTTGTCCTTTCCCCAAGGGTCAGGGCTCTTACTCACTTCTCTTCCCCAGGTCCTACCCATGCAATCTGCCTGTGCATACATGTACCTGGCCCAGTGCTCCCAACCAGAAACACACCCAGTCCCTATTCTGTGACTCTAGGACGTGGGCAGCAAGAGAGACCCAGCTGCAACCCAAGAGCTGTTTGAGCACAGAAAAGCAAAAACATGGGCAGGGTTGGGGCATTGGGGAAATGGGGATAACAACTCATTATTTGTTCATTAAATTTATCTAATTATGGATAATAAAAAAGAAACCAGAAAAAAAAAAACATGGGCAGGGTTAAGGAGATGGTTTAGTGGTTAAAGGTGATTGCTTACAAAGCCTACTGGCCTGGATTCAATTCCCCAATACCCATGTAAAGCCACATACACAAAGTGATGTATGTGTCTGGAGTTCCTTTGCAGTGGCAAGAGGCCATGGCACACCCATACTCACTCTCACATTTTCTAATTTAAAAAAAAAAAGAGGCCAACTATCACCAAGAAAGTTTCCCCTTTATCCTTATCTCCTCTCCCACCACCTTCCTTTCCATCCTATTTCCACACCTTTCCCCATACAGGGGAAACTTGGGAAACAACAGAGACAATCACTCTGAAAGGCTCACACCTTCCAGCACTTTGCTAAATCACAACACCCCAACCTGGACAATAGCAGGGAGCTTAAGCAGTATCTGTCCTGTAGCTGTCCAACAGTGACATGCCAATCAGAAGTTCCTCCCCAGAATAAGGTCTGCAAAGACAGGTTCTACCCTATTTCTTTCTTTCTTTTCTTCTTCTTCTTCTTCTTCTTCTTCTTCTTCTTCTTCTTCTTCTTCTTCTTCTTCTTCTTCTTCTTCTTCCTCTCTCTCTCTCTTTCTCTCTCTCTCTCTCTCTCTCTCTCTCTCTCTCTCTCTCTCTCTCTCTCTCTCTCTCATCTCAAACTTCTAAAGAACCCCAGGCAATCTCAATTTTAGACCCTGAGACCTTCAGGTACTATTTCATCTGAAATTCCCTAGATCCTGAACAAGAAGAGCTTGAGGATGAATCTGAAGTTTTTGAGGCCTTACAGCGCTGTTTGACACATGCCAATCACCAGGAATTCTTGAAAGAAAAGCACTCCTAGCCCATTGCTAGCTGTCCTATGCCCTTCCCTACCCTTAACCCAGCACAGGTTAGAGCTAATCTTTCTTCACTACCCTCCCAGGTGGCCCTCCAGATGCAAACAGCCTCATGAAGCTGGCAGTGCCTAGTCTCCTAGCACCCAGTTCTTTAACCCAGCCCACTTCCTTATCCCCCTCGCTTCTCCATTCACAAAGAGCTGCTCAGACTGAGCCTACTCAGGTCTATTCCCAAACCCAGCACTGACTCACTACATGTTCTTAATCATCCCTTGCTCCTTGAAGAACACTTAGTGCCTCAGTCTCCCTGTTCTGTAAAATAAATCAAGTCATAATCTCTGCCAAAGCGTCATCCCTGGAGGGAAGAAGATGAAACTAATGAACTTGTGGCTGCCACACATTCCACACTCCCCCAAAATAATGGCACCAGGCCAATGTTCGGGGTTATTGTTAGAAAGGCACACGAGAAGCTGGGCGTGGTGGCGCACGCCTGTAATCCCAGCACTCAGGAGGCAGAGGTAGGAGGATCACCATGAGTTCGAGGCCACCCTGAGACTCCAGAGTGAATTCAGGCCAACCAACCCAGACCTTTCTCTCCAAGTGAGCCTCGTGCTATGGGCTTGAGCAGAATCTGAGTCAGGCCACATTCTTTTCTGTGAACTGGAAGACTGAAAGGAAATACCTACAGAACCTGGGAAAGGCAGCCAAAGGGCAAGCTCCATCACATCCACAGGAAGGCTAATGAAGACTACAATACTGGGGAAAGCTAGAGAGTGAAAAAAAAAGAAGAAAAATAAGAAATTCAGGGGAGTAAGGATCAATGGGTGAGACATGTATGACCCAAAAGACTGAATACCATTTACCACTTTATCCAAATGGCTAGTAATTGTTCACCATATGGTTCTCAATGTATTAGAGAATGATAACTACAGTAATGCCAAAACAGGCAGGGTGGTAGCAAAGTGTGCCCCGTGATCAGACTGGCTGCCTGGGTTTCAATTCCAGCTCCATTAGGCTGGGCAACCTCAGGCAAGTATTTAATCTCTCTGTATCTTTTTTTAATTTATTTATCTGCAAGCAGAGAGATATAGAAGACAGACAGAGAGAATGGGTGTACATGGCTCAGTGTGGGCACTGGGGAATCAAACTCAGGTTACCAGAGTATTGCAGGTAAGCGCCTCAACCACTGAGCCATCTCTCCAGCCCTCTCTGTATCTTAATTTCTCTGTAATTTTTTTTTTAAGTGTGGTGGCTCATGCTAGTAATCCCAGCACTTTGGGAGGGTGAGGAGGAGGAATATTATGAGCTGGAGTCAAACTTGGACTGCAGAGTAAAATCAAAGCTAGTCTGGGCTTCATAGCAAAACACTGTCTCAAAAAAAAAATCCAGATAGGCATGATGATTAATCCCAGCACTCCAGAGGCAAAAGTAGGGAGGACTGCCATGAGTTCAAAGTCAGCCTAGGGCTACAAAGTGAGTTCCAATCCTATCTCTGCCTCCCAAGATTAAAGGCATGAGCCACCACATTGCACTGTAACTTTATTTTTTTTTTTTTTTCGGTTTTTCGAGGTAGGGTCTCGCTCTAGTCCAGGCTGACCTGGAATTCACTCTGTAGTCTCAGGGTGGCCTTGAACTCACTGCAATTCTCCTACCTCTGCCTCCTGAGTGCTGGGATTAAAGGTGTGTGCCACCACTCCCGGCTACTATAGTGATATACAGTAAAGGGCACAGATTTCAGTGTCTAGTTGAATACATTCTCACAAAATTAATGTTCATGTTGTAAGTCAAGAAGTAGAACATGACCAGTGTGTCAAAGTCCTGCTCATCTCCCCCCAATAAACACCCTGTTCACTTTTTTTTTGTTGTTTTTTTTTTTTCAAGGTAGGGTCTCACTCTAGTCCAGGCTGACCTGGAATTCACTATGTAGTCTCAGGGTGGCCTCGAACTCACAGCGATCCTCCTACCTAGGCCTCCCGAGTGCTGGGATTAAAGGCATGCACCACCACGCCCGGCTTATTTACAAGATTTAATTTGATTAATTTATTAAACTTCTATGGGTGCATATGTGAAGTTAATTGAAGTTTTCATTATTTTTAGTTTGTATAAGAATATATAGGAGGCAGTTACAAATATTGGTAGGAAAGTTGTGTCATTGGTATTTAAAGTTGCTTTGCAAGCCAGGTGTGGTGGCGCACGCCTTTAATCCCAGCACTCACTCGGGAGGCAGAGGTAGGAGGATCGCCGTGAGTTCAAGGCCACCCTGAGACTACAGAGTGAATTCCAGATCAGCCTGGGCTAGCGCGAGACCCTACCTCG
>PVHP010009644.1:25421-50007 GCA_004024765.1 Zapus hudsonius
CCCCCGCTCTGCTCTGAAAATGAGTAAATAAAAAAATAAATAAATAAATAAATGATTCTAGGGAAACAGAGTACAGGCTGAAAGGCACAAATGTACTCTTTTCCACAAACATGATCAAAACACAGATGTGGAACCATACTTATCTCAATTAAAAAACATGTCAGAGGCTGGAGAGATGGCTCAGCGGTTAAGGCACTTGCCTCCAGTGCCTAGGGCCCCCGGTTCAATCCCCCAGGACCCACATAGGCCAGACCCACAAGGTGGTGGCCCTGGTGCGCTCTCTCTCTCTCTATCCCTACCTCTCCTCTCTCTCTCTGTATCTCTCTGCTTGAAAATGAATAAATAAAATTAAAAAAAAAAAAAACATGTCAGTAGCCAGGCGTGGTGGCGCATGCCTTTAATCCCAGTACTTGGGAGGCAGAGGTAGGAGGATCTCCATGAGGTCGAGGCCACCCTGAGACTACATAGTGAATTCTAGGTCAGCCTGGACTAGAGTGAGACCCTACCTCGAAAAACAAAAAACAAAAAACATGTCAGTGGTTCCATGGTGTAATGGTTAGCCCTCTGGACTCTGAATCCTGTGATCCCCAGTTCAGATCTTGGTGGGACTTTTCAATTTAGCCTGGCATTGTGACACATGCCTTTAACCCCAGCACTTGGGAGGCAGATGTGTGTGGAAGGATTGCCCTGAAACCATGAAATCATGGCCAGCCTGGGACTATAGTGAATTCTGGTTCAGCCTGGACTACAGTGAGGCACTACCTTGAAAAAGAAAGAAAAGCAAAGAAAGAAAAGAAAAACATGTACATCATTCCACAGTGTAGCTATCACCTGTGGGTGATAGCTCTGTCTCAAGTACCAACACAACAGGAATCTTAGCCGAAACTTAGACAGCCCATCCATGGCCCACACAGAGGGGAAGACACTGAAAGTCCAAGGAGATGCAGTTCCATACAGAATATAAGGCATCATCCTACAGTGAGGTTAGAAAGCAGGCCATGGCTAGTGACCTCAGGTGAAAAGTCAGAGACCTGTCTGGAGAGATGGCTTAGCAGTTAAAGTGCTTGCTTGCAAAGCCTGACAGCCTAGGTTCAATTCCCCAGTACCCAACTGCACAAAGTGGCACATGCATCTGGAGTTCATAAGCAGTTGACAGGAGGCCCTGACATGCCCTTGCGCATTCTCTCTCTCTCTCTCTCTCCCTCCCTCCCTCCCTCCCTTGCAAATAAATGAATAAAAACATTTTTTTTTAAGTCAGAGATCTACTGAAGACACTGCTTAGGCTCAGCCAGGAAATTTCTGGTCATCTTTTTTTTTTCCCTACTGTTTCTAAAGACTGAATTTTTATGATTCCTTGCTATGAAGGAAATTTTCGTCACGAGGTTCCTGGGACCCAGAACTAAGCAAAAAATGGGAAGGGAGAAGGTAAGACTAGTGTTTCTGTGAAAAGAAACTCTAACAAACTCCTCAGAGGTCAAATCTCCCTGGTGGTCAACTTGTGCAGGTGGAAGCAAGCTAAGGAGCATCCTTCCTCTCTTCCTAGCTAGGATCTGATTTTTCCTGAGGAAATGTCAGCAAAGGACAGGAGGGCTGTTGGACAACAGGCAAATCCAGTATTTAGGAAGAACTGGCCTCCGGGCATGTGGAATTCACATCTCCCCTGGTATTTTATGCAGAGAGGCCTCTTGGTAGTCAGGAAGGAATGGGAATAGATTGCTTCTTTCGCCTGTCTGGTGAGCAGTGATCTCAGTAGGCTGGAGACACTTTTCTGGAGGCTCTTAAACTGATCTAGGTAGGCCCAAGACAGG
The DNA here is from genome assembly GCA_004024765.1 of Zapus hudsonius. Lineage (NCBI taxonomy): Eukaryota > Metazoa > Chordata > Mammalia > Rodentia > Dipodidae > Zapus > Zapus hudsonius. Next base: position 27,230 of record PVHP010009644.1, read on the forward strand.
GCCAGGACATAGATGCCATCATGTTTCTGGTGCTGTCTTTTCACTATCTAGGTGAACAGGCCCAAAGCTGGAATGTGCTATGGTAGACTAATACACAACATTCATATATTCCCATTGTCAGTTATCTCTGCCGTCTCAGAAGCCTGGTAGAACGCAGATGCAGGAGCTCCTTCAGAATTCAAGAGTAACCACTCGACCTTCCCCAGTAAACAACCCCGAGAACCACGCTCGTTTCAGCTCCCCAGACTCACCGCACGTGCCCAAGTCGAGAGGACAAAAGAAAGCACTAACCTGTCTCCCAGGTTCTCCCTGCTGGGGACGAGAAACACCTGATGCAGGAGTTTGGGGCTGCTGGGCTACCCCTCTTCAGAGGAAAGTGACAGGTCTCATCCTGAGCGACTTTTCCAAGGCCAGGCGGGGCCTCCCAAGCTGGAGCGGGGACGCGGGTCCCCGGGGGAAGAGGCGCCGAAGGAGGAGGTGGTGGTGAAGGGGGTCCCACCTGGGGAAGGTGACACACCCCCCACACCCTGCCTGCTACCCGGGGGAGGAGGGGAGGAGCCTCTCCCGACCAGGAGCTGTCTCCTCCCCCTCGGGGGAGTCCGCCTCCCCCCAAAAGTGGATCTTTCGGGGGCCAAGGGCTCCTTCGGGCTGCGGGAGTTCGAAGCGGAAGGGCTCCGTCCCGGTCCACTGTCCAGATGGCGCAAGTTGAGGGGGAGCTGGTCCCCGCTCCGGCAAGGCTCCCGGCGCGTCCGGTGAGTGCCGGGTGGGATGCGGGGTGTCAGGTCCGCAGGCTCCCCCGTTCTCCCGGCCTCCGAAGTGCAGCCCGGGGCGGCGCGTGGGGAGGCTGCGGGCGCGCCGGGGCGGTCTCGAGCGGCTCCTCCAGGAAGGACCACCCCTTTCCGCCCGGGAGGATCGCCTCGCGTGCCAGCGTGCGCACGGCGGGTCCTAGGCGATCTCGGCCGCCCGGCCCCGGGAGGGTGTCCCGGCGCCCCGCCCGCGCTCCGGGGAGCTCGGGAGGGTGGGGTTCCGCTCCCGCTTCGCCGCGCCGGCCTGGGCAGCGGGGTCCGGAGGCCGCGGCTCCCGACTCGCGACGCGTCCCGGCTGCGGGGCCCCGGCGGCGCCTCCTCCAGGGGCGTCTCGTCCGCCCGCCGCGACGGCTTCCCGGCGCTGTCGTCCCCGGGCTGCGGCCGGCCGGGGCTCCAGGGAACCCGAGGCGGGACGGACCGCGGCGGCGCTCGGCCGGGGCTCGGGCTCGGCTGGGCTGCGCTGCAGGCCCCGGCTCCTCCCCGGCCGCCGCGCCCCGCCTCCGCCCGCCGCCCGCCGCCGTCCGCCGCCGGGCTGCCGCCGCCTCCCGCGCGGGTTAAGGAGGAGCGGGCGGCGGGCGCGGGCGGAACATCCCCCGACGGCCGCCCGATGGCCGCGCTCGGCTGGGGTCGGGAGAGGCCCTCTGACAGCCTCTGTCAGCTTCACTGAATTCTCTGCACAGATGGACGCCCGATCTCACTAGATGGACTTCTCTGGCTCAGCAGCCCACACGGCTGCCAAAAGGTTGGTGGAGGTGAGCGTGAGCTAGAGTCAGGTCAATAAATGTTCCAGGACTCAGGGGATAGATACGTAAAGGGATAAGTGAGAGTGTGACATCTGTCTTGTGCTGGTTACAGTTCTGCACACTTGTGCGAGGACCTCGTTTCAGGAATCTTGGTCGATGAAGAGGGGACGGGGTACTCTGGCCTGCCTGCAATCAAACGAGTTAATTTATGTGGAAATGCTTTTTGAGTGTACAATATAAAAGGGGTAAAGTATAATTGTTTTTTGAGGTAGGATCTCACTCTAGCCCACAGTGACCTGGAATTCACTACGTAATTTCAGGGTGGCCTCAAACTCATGGAGATCCTCCTACCTCTGCCTCCCAAGTGCTGAGATTAAAGATGTGTGCCAGCACGCCCGGCCCTCCAGATCCAGGGAAGCATTATTAGGACCACTATCTTGCATGAAACAGGAAAGATTCATGTACTTCATACTTACTGAGAACTTAATGTAAATACCTGCTTTGAAGATGACAGCTTCATAATTCAGTTTCCTCACCAGGAAATCCAGGCTAATGGTAGTACCTATAAGACAACTAGACTGGGCATAGTGGCATGCGCCTTTATTTTCAGAATTCAGGAGGCTGGCATAGTTGGAGGCCAGTCTGGCCTATAGAGTGAGTTCCAGGTCAGCCTGGGCTAGAGTGACACCCTCCTTCCAAAAGAAACAAAAATAATAAGGGACCTGGAAAAAATACTATGAGATGACAACGGATAAACTTTCAATACTGACTTGGTGATATTAAAAATTCTTACACCCTATTTGGATTCTTGCCAAGAAGGAAGAGTTGACCCTCAAGGGTATCTGCCAATTCTACATCAATGTGGAACGAGAGGAGTGAGACGCTGACTGTCATGCAGACAGTCATCTTCATCAACACCAGGAGGAAGGTGGATTGGCTTACTGAGAAGATACATGCCCCGGACTTCACTGTCTCCGCCATGCATGGATTAAAAGGAACGAGATGTGATCATGAGGGAGGGAGTTCCGGTCTGGCTCTAGCAGGGTATGGATTACCACTGACCTGCTGGCCAGAGGCATTGATGTGCAGCAAGTTTCTTTAGTCATCAACTATGATCTTCCCACCAACAGGGAGAACTACATTCACAGAATTGGTCAGGGTGGACGTTCTGGCCGGAAGGGTGTGGCTATCAACATGGTGACAGAAGAAGACAAGAGGACATTGAGACCTTCTACAACACCTTCATTGAAGAGATGCCCCTCAGTGTTGCTGACCTCATCTCAGGGGGCCGTCTGCTTCCTGGCCCTAGCCAGGGTTCAATCCTGGGGGGCTGAAGAGCAACTGGAGGGGGGAGGGAAGGGAGCCAAGGGATGGACATCTTGCCTTTTTTTTTTCTCTTTGAATAAAAATGTCACTTGTTGAGGCAAAAGAAGGAAAAAAAATTCTTACAATTTAGATGTGCTAATGATGCCAGCCAGCATGATGGATTACTCTTTTAATCCCAGCACTTGAGGTATGTTGGCAAAAAGGTTAGGAATTTAAGGTCATCCTCAGCTACATATAGAATTTGAGGTCAGCCTGATATACCCAAGATCCTGTTTTACAAAAAAAAAAAAAAAAAAAAAAGAGGGGTTACCCACTCTGGACCCCTTCTGTTTTATAGGATTTTTACCTTCTCTTAAGCTTTGAATAAAATTTTGCTTTGCTTGACTTTCAAAAAACAAGACAAAACAAACAGCAACAACAACAACAACAAAAAACACGTGCTGGGGAGGTGGCTCAGCAGTGAAAGATTCTTGCTTGCAAAGCTTGCTGCCTGGACTTTAATTCCCCATCACCTACATAAAGCCAGATGCAAAAGGGCTAAATGTACTTTGAGAATATCCTCTAACCTCTACACAAAAACAAATAAATAAATTTTAATGAAATTAGTTTTTTGGTTATTTCAAGCCCAGGCTGACCTGGAACTCACTGTAGTCTCATGCTGGCCTTAAACTCATAGTGATAGCTGGGAATTAGGTATGCACCACCACACACGGCTTATGAAATTGTTTTGTAAAGAATTTGTTTTGGGGGGGGGGGTTTCGAGGTAGGGTCTCACTCTAGCCCAGGCTCACCTAGAATTCACTATGTAGTCTCAGGGTGGCCTTGAACTCATGGTGATCCTCCTACCTCTGCCTCCCTAGTGCTGGGATTAAAGGCGTGCACCACCATGCCCGGCCAAGAATTTTAAAAATATATGTATTTATTTGCAAACAGGAAAAAGACAGACCAATGAAAACAGGTGCATCACTCCAGACACATGCGCTACTTTGTTCATCTGACTTTATGTGTGTACTGGTGAATTGAACCCAGATTTTTAGGCTTTATAGGCAAGTGCCTTAACCACTGAGCCATCTCTCCAGCCCTAAAGGTTATTTTTAAATGTATACTTGGAAATAATTATCATAAATTAAATTATCATAAAATTAAATTAAATTATCATAAAATAAATAAATTTATACATAGGTACTTGGGCATGAAATGTTTGAAATTTGTCTCAAAATAATCAAACTATGGAAGAGAAAAGAGTAGATGATAAATACATTTTTAGGGCTGGAGAGATGGCTCAGTGGTTTAAGGTACTTGTTTGCAAACTCTGATGGTCTGGGTTCAATTCCCTAACACCCACATAGAAGCAGAATGCAAAGTGGCCTCTAGATTTCATTGCAGTGGCAAGAGACTCTGGTGTGCCATACCCACACACACATAGATTTTTTTTAAATTAAAAATAAGGTTTCAGGGGCTGGAGCGATGGCTCAGCGGTTAGGGCACTTGTCTGCAGTGCCGGAGGCCACGGGTTCAATTCCCCAGGACCCACATGGGCCAGACCAACAAGGTGGTGGCCCTGGTCTTCTCTCTCTCTCTCTCTCTCTCTCTCTCTCTCTCTCTCTCTCTCTCTGCTTGAAAATGAATAAATAAATAAATAAAATAAATAAATAAAAATAAGGTTTCTTTTAAAAATATATACTATTCTCAGCTTTTATTTATTTATCTTTTTTATTGTCCATAATGAGTTACATTATTTAGTGGGCAAACAATGAGTTGTTATCCCCAATTCCCCGCTGCCCCCCCACCCCCAATCCACTGGATAACCTCCTCCATGGGTCATCTGGTTCTCCTGGCCGTGCCTCTGGATAATCTCCCTCACCACGGCTCTCACAATCTTTCCGCCCCCTCTTCTGCAAGTTCCCTGAGTCGTGGTGGAGGAGTATTAAGGCTGCTTTAAGGTTGTGAGTTTAGGGGTCTTTGTGTCGAAAATCGTTGGTTTCTGTCTCACTGGCTTATCCTGTGTTGATTGAATGGCTGTGGCTGTAGGTCCCTTGTTCATCCCGTCATTCTCTGCGGGGTTCCATTTGGATCCTCCACGATATGACTGTGGTGGCTCCTCTCTTGCCAGAATCTCAGCTAACAGCCTACGGTCTGTTGGTAGGGTTAGATGGGCCCCAGCTCTCAGCTTTTAATCCCAGCACTCATGGGCAGAGGTAGGAGGATCGCCATGAATTTGAGGCCACACTGAGACTACTTAGTGAATTCTAGTTCAGCCTGGGCTAGAGTGAGACTCTATCTGGAAAAACAAAAACTATTCTCACTACTATTGTGTTTGAAATTTTACAATAAAGATCTTTTAGCAGGGCATGGTGGCTCACACCTTTAGACCTAGCACTCTGGGAGGCTGAGATAGTATCGGCCATGAGTTCAACTTCATTCTGGGCTGGGTGAGCAAGACCCTGCTTCAAAAACTAAAATCAAAAAAGAGGGCTTTTTTACAGATGCACAAGGTGGCACATGTGTCTGGAGTTCGTTTGCAGTGGCTGGAGGCCTTGATGTGCCCATTCTCTCTCTATCTGCCTCTTTCTCACTCTCAAATTAATAAAAAGCTTTTTAAAAGGGGGGCTTTAAAAATATATTTATTTATTTGCAAGCAGAAAGAGATAGAAGAGAGACAGAATGGGCAGCCAGGGCCTCTAGCTGCTGCAAAAGGACTCCAGACACATGTGCCATTTTGTGCATCTAGCCCTACATGGGCACTGGGGAATCAAACCTGGGTTGTTAGGCTCTGTAGGCAAGTTCCTCGACCACTGAGCCATCTCTCCAGCTCCCCAAAAGAAAGCTTCTAAAAATATTGTTAATGGGGACATGGCTCAGTGGTTAAAGGTGCTTGCTTACAAAGCCTGCACTCCAAGGGTTTTAATTCCCCAGTACCCATGTAAAGCCAGATGCTCAAGTTGTTTGTGGGACTGGAGTTCATTTGCAGTGGCAAGATGCCCTGGAGTGCATATTCTCTCTCCTTGCAAATATATATATATATATATATAAAATTTTATTATTTTTTTTTTTTGAGATAGGATCTCCCTCTAGCCCAGGCTGACCTGTAATTCACTATGTAGTCTCAGGGTGGCCTCAAACTCATGATGATCCTCCTACCTCTGCCTCCTGAGTGTTGAGATTAAAGGCCTGTGACAGCACAACCAGCCACACAAATAAATTTTCTAAAAAGCAACAGAAGCTAGGAGGCAAAGGGAAGAGGATCCCTTCGAGTTCAAGGCCACCCTGAGAGAGTACATAGTGAATTCCAGGTGGGCCTGGGCCAGAGCGAGACCCTACCTCAAAAAGCCTTAAAAAAATTAACAAACAACTGATCATTCTGGATGCTTATCAGAAAAAATTTGAGATCATATTTGCACATCAGGAAAAATTTTACAAAAAAAGTAGAACAAAACCCATTACACGAAAGAAAAAAAAAACCCATTACATGAATTTTAAAGACTTTTACTTTTTTTGTTTTGTTTTTGTTTTATGGTTTTCAAGGTAGGGTCTTGCTCTAACCCATGTTGATCTGGAATTCACTATGTAGTCTCAGGGTGGTCTTGAACTCACGGAGATCCTCCTATACCTCTGCCTCCCTAATGCTGGGACTAAAGGGGTGTGCCACCACGCCCAGCTTTTAATTAAAAAACAATTTGGGGAGTGCCATTGTTGATTATTTATTTCATTTATTTTATTTTTTAATATTTTATTTGCTCATTTTTTTTCAAGCAGGGAGAGGGGGAGAGAGAGAGAGAACCAGGGCCACCACCTTGTGGGTCTGGCTTATGCGGGTCGGGGGAATTGAACCCAGGGCCTTAGGCACTGGAGGCGAGTGCCTTAATCGCTGAGCCATCTCTCCAGCCCTCGTTTATTTTTTTATTTTATTTTATTTTATTTGCTAGCAGAGAAATAATGGGCGAGGAAGCCAGGGCCTCCATCCGCAGCGGAGGAACTCCTGCATCTGGCTTTGCGTGGGGACTGGGGAATGAACCTGGGTTGTTAAGACTTTGCAGGCAAGCTGCGCATCTCTCCAGCCCTTAACGTTAATTTATTAACCCCTTCTCAACCGAATTATCTTAAAAATAGGACTAGAACCAACACTGAGAAGCCGAGGTGTCAGGCGGCCAGCAGGCAGGTCCGTTCCACCTTAAGAAGCTGCGGGGCCACTCGCCCCGCCCACCCGCTCTTCCACCCGGGGCGCCGGCCCCGCCCACCCGGGCGCCCGCCCCGCCCACCCGCTCCTCCACCCCAGAAGCCCGGGGCCGGGAGACGTGGAGCCGGGCTGCCCGCGGGGCAGGAGGAGCGAGCTTCCCCGGGGCGCGGGACGCGGAGCCGGTGTCAGGGAGCACTTTGGGGTGAGGGCGGAAAGTTGTAACTGCAATGGTTGCACCTCCTCCAATCATTTCCGAAGGAGGGGCAAGTTTTCATTCCTCTCTTCATTTCAATTGGTTGCGTTGAGGGTGGGCTGGGCCCGGGCTACGTGTTGATTGGCTGCTTGGGCAGTCCATCACAGGAGGACGCAAGGGGTGGCCATTTGGAGAGGAAGTCCAGATTATTTTGGTCCCGCCTAGCCAGCTACTTTCTGATTGGTGGAGGCTTGCAGTGATGTAAAAGAAGACCTAAATGAGTCCACCGAAGGGAAGGGCCCATTGGCTGTGCGCTAAGGACAAGTTCTAGGATGGGAGTGGAAGATTAGGGACCGACCCGGATGCGAGGAACAGATGGAGGGAAAGCCCGGGAAATCTGTTACACCTTCTTGCCCTTACGCAAGGTCACTTCCTGGATGGGATTGATAGTTTCCTGTTTACATTCAGAGGCCAAGTCTTCACTGGCTTTCTGGAATATGCATGATCTATAAACTTTTGTCTCAGATTTGTCGTTTACTACCAAAGAGAATGACATAAAGAAGAAAGAAAAAGGAAAACTGTGAAGCTAAAGTGGACCCTGGGGTCGCAGGTTGGAGGGAGGTGAATAGAACTGTAAAGCAACCGAGCATGGCTGCTTACAACTGTAATCTCAACACTAAGGAGGCTGAGGCAGGAGGATTACCAAGAATACAAGGACAGCCTGGGCTACAGAGTCAAAGAACAAAACCAGGGCTGAGATGTCTCACCTGTTAAAAGCTTGCTTGCAAAGCCTTCCGGCTTGGGTCACATAAAGCACTTGTTTGCAGCCACGAGACCCTTGTGTGCAGCTGGTCCCCCACAGACCTCCTGAGTGCATAGATATATAAATTCTGGTTTTTGGTTTTTCGAGATAGGGTCTCACTCTAGCCCAGGCTGACCTATGTAGTCTCAGGCTGGCCTCGAACTCATGGTGATCCCCCACCTCTGCCTCTAGAGTGCTGGGATTAAAAGTATGGACCAGATGCCTGGCCATAAATTTTAAAAAAAAATTTTAAAGAAAAACTGGGGCTTTACCCACCCTCCCCCTTACCTCCCTCTTGGCAGGAGCTCTCTGTACTTTCTGCTCTTCTCTAAATCTAATAGCTGCAAAACCTTATAAAAAGAAAAAGACCACCCCTCTACAAGAGACTGACTGCTAACACTCATAACCGTATGGTGAGTATCAACAACCCCACTGAGGAGGATCCTCAGTGGAATGGGGGTGGGAGGATGGCATATAGGAGGGTAACAGTGGGGGACAGGGATCAACACGTGATTTGTTTGTACTGTGAACTTCTTAATTAATTTCCAAAAGTTTAAAAGAGCAAAACCAAATTGGGATGAGGTTGGTCTGAAGGATGAGTCTTGGAGTTTTTTTGTTATCCTTTATCCAGGCCAGGCAGTACATCTCAATAGGTGGTTAACTACTGGACTGAACCAAACCAGAGTAAGACAAATTCTAAATATTCCCAGCTTAGAATGTTTTAAAGTGCTATATTAGTCAGGGGTTCTCTAGTGGAATAGAACCAATGGAATGAATTGTAGTAAAAAGGGGATTTGTTGGATTCACTTAAGGCAGTCCCACAGTGGCAGTCTGCAGGCCTGAGAGTCAAGGAACCAGTAGCTGCTCAGTCCACATAGCTGGATGCCTCAGCAGTCTGAATCCAGCACTGAAGGTCTGAAGGTTTCCTGGGAGCCACTGGTCTTCTGTCCAGGCTTCCTTCCGATGATGCTAAGGAAGAGACGCAGTTCAAGCACCAGCAAGGGGGGGGGAGAAACTACGACAGAGACTTCTTTCCCCTTTTCATAGCCTTAGGGTGGGGCCTTGCAACCCTATCCCAGACTTGTTGGCTTCCTGAGTCTGTGGAATTTCCAACCTGCACTGCCCTCCCAGGAAGGGATTTTCATTTCCAGCTTCCCTGAGCTTCCTTACATCCTGACCCCTGCCTTCCTGTGATAAACATCAAAAACCCACTAAAGAAAATTAAAACAGTCAAGTTGACCAAAAAAAAAATCACCCTAACCAAAGTCCCCCATAGACTCAGGTATTAAAATTAAACTTTTTTTTAAAAAGGATTTTATTTATTCATTTTTCAAGCAGAGAGATAGAGAGAGAGAGAGAGAGAGAGAGAGAGAGAGAGAGAGAGAGCACCAGGACCACCACCTTGTGGGTCTGACCTACATGGGTACTAGGGAATTGAACCGGGGGCCCTAGGCACTGGAGGCAAGTGCCTTAACCTCTGAGCCATCTCTCCAGCCCTTAAAATTAAACTTTTAACTTGTAACTCCAAACTCCACATGCCTGACTGGAAGAGCCAAGTGGGCGTGCAAGAAAATTGTCCAGCCAGTTAAGACAAGGCACATCCCAGTGTGGACAAGAAGAAAGCCGGTTTTATTTCCAGGGCAAGGCCTGGTTAGGGTCAGCATCCTCCTGGCCCAGGTCCAGGGCACAGCATCATGAGGCCCCAGCGCAGTGGGCATGAGCTGGATGTCCAGGGCTGTGCTATCTGCCTGCCCAGAGGCTTGCACCAGAAACCCAGGGCCTCCGTGTTCAGGGCCCAGTTGCTCTGGGTGTCCATGGTCAAGACACCCCAGCCCCTCAGGTGCTGCCTCAAGGAGCTCCATGAACTCTACTGCCAATTCTTCCTCGTCCACGTCTTCCCCGCCCACCATTTCTCTCGGCATTAGATAGGCAGCCTTGAAACAAGAAAAGCATAACCTCAGCTGGTCTCTAAAGAGAAGCTGGTACAGCCAGGACTCCTAGGGGTAGGACACGCCCTCCTTCCCATAATGCACGTTGACCAGAGAGCACTTGTCTGTCTCCTGTGGAAAAGGCCAACCAGGTTAGGATCTGCGGTGGGTTTCAAGATGTCTAGTACACTGGCTGTGGGGACAGTGAGACGGAGGGGTGGCGAGTGGGAGGAGCTTAGAGGAAGAGGAGGGGTGACAGGAGGAAGAGGCAGAGGCAGGTTTTGTTGCTGACATGCGCCGTGGCGGTGGAACTTCCTTTGCAAAGGTGGAGGCTTGGCATTGGGAACTTCACCTGGGCACTGGCTGCAATATCTGGCCACCTGGAAAGACACAGAAGTCAGGGTGTCGCCCTGTTGGGTGGCAGATTGGGGTGAAGGAGTTGGGGGCTCCTGCCAGGCCCCTTGGGCTGACTCCGCTCATCTAGACCTGCCTCCCACCCCCTTACCTCCTGCCCCCATGCTGCAGTCAGCTTTCTAGTTGCTGCTCAGAAAGAACCCAAACAAAAGTGGCTTGTGGAGGAATGGGTTTATTTGGCTTATGGACTCGAGGGGAGACTCCATCCTGGCAGGGAAAACGATGGTATGAGCAGAGGGGTGGACATCACGTCTGCCACAGCACTGGAAACAGCTGCAGGAAGGTGTGCCAAACACTGGCAAGGGGAAGCTGGCTTATAACCCCAAAAGCCCACCCCCAACAACACAGATCTAGCGAGGTTGTAATTCCCGAACTGCCATCAGCTGAGGATCAGTTGCCCAGAACACATTCATTTGTTTGTGGGGGACACCTGGATCAAACCATAACACCCCCCCCCTTTGGCTTGCAATAATTCCCTGGGAGGAAGAGTGCCTCCAACCTGGATTTATATAGGCTCAGCTCATCTGCATATCTCCCATGAGCCCCAACCACAGGAAGTGAGTCACCTTGACTCGGAGGGTCCCAGCTCCTCCCTCTGCTTCCTGGGCAGGTTCTGAGGTTGAGAGCTGAGCCTGGACCCTGTGGTCCTGCCACTTTCTGGGAAAGGATGGCTTCGACATGAGAACCGTCTTATTTAGAGGATACCTTCTTCCTGAACCTAACCAATACTGATTTCTTTTTCTTTCTTTCTTTTTTTTAAAAAAAATATTTTATTTATTTATTTGAGAGAGAGAGAGAGAGAGAGAGAGAGAGAGAGAGAGAGAGAGAGGCAGACAGAGAGAGGCAGAGAGAATGGGCACGACAGGGCCTCCAGCCACTTCAAATGAACTCCAGACACATGCACCCTCTTGTGCGTCTGGCTTTACATGGGCACTGGGGAATCAAACTCAGGTCCTTCCGCACTGCAGGCAAACGCCCCAACGGCTAAGCCATCTCTTCAGCCTTTCTTTCTTTCTTCTTTCTTTTTTTCTTCCTTTCTTCCTTCCTTTCTTCTTTCTTTTTCTTCTTTTGGTTTTTCAAGGTAGGGTCTTGCCTTAGCCCAGGCTGACCTGGAATTCACTATGTAGTCTCAGAGTGGCCTTGAACTCATGGTGATCCTCCTACCTCTGCCTCCTGAGTGATGGGATTAAAGACATGCATCACTACGGCCAGATTTCCAAAGTCTTATTAAATGTACTTGAAAACATTTTTCGTATAAGTACCGCAAGCTAACCGATTGCGCCACTGGAACCATTGAAAACATTTTTCTTTTGTGATTCTTTTTGTTTTTAAACACTCTTTAAAAAATATTTTGTAGAGATGAGTTTTGTTTTTTTTTAAGAGAAGTCTAGGATATGCTGCAAAACTGAGTAGAAGGTCCAAAGTTTCACCATAACTTCTCCTGTCCCACACAAACCTCCACCCCAGAACCAGTGTGCTTTGTTACAATCCATGACATGGTGGTGGTAAGATTCCTCCATGCTGCCCATGGCTCACAGTCTCATCCACTGTTCTGGACGTCCGTGGATTTGAACATGTGCCCAGTGACATGGCCTCAAGGGCACAGAGCTATACAAAGAAGTTGTACCCCCTTCAACTACCTGAGCTCAACTGCCCTGGCTCTGGCAGTCACTTCTGACATTTGTAACAATTATAGGAAGACTAAACTCTTCCAGTTATCAGGAGCCCCCACCTGCATTCAGAGTAACCAATCCGATCTAAACAGACTTGATGCCTAATTTATATCCCCAGGTGTATCAAATCATCAGCCTATCAGAAACCCCTGCATACATTCTAACTAATCAGTCCAGTCCACCTGGACTTCATACTGACTTTATATTCCTAACCATTTAGAAACCCATCATCCAAGTCACTGATGGCTTGTCTTGGCTATATTTCTAATTCTTTGATAACCGGAGAGCCATTGACTGGGGGCACTTTAGTGACTGTTGAGTATCCACCAATCCTAACTCCCTAAACTGAGGCCATCAGAGTGGGGAAAGGCTCTGTCCTCCCAAAACTTGTAACAGCAGTTTTATTTTTCCCAGAGTGTCATCCATTTGGCCTTTAAGCATCAGGAAACTAACTTTTATTTACTTAGTAACCTGCAGCTAGTTTCCTTCATGTCAGCACCCAGAAATATATTCAAAGATTTCCCAGTCTGGATGGACCAAACTATCTATTCACCCATGAGGAGCATCTAGCTGCTTCCGGCCTTTGGTAATTAAGAGTAAGGCAGCTGGCAGGCCAAATGGGCCGACTAGACCAATAGTGGCATCTCTATCGTGGGGGAAACCAAGTGCTTTCTAATTGGACTGGAGGCTCACTCAATGGGAGGGAATACATGCCTGGTACTGAAAACCTAGTCAAAACCCTATAATGAGGGTGGTCATGAGCCCTAGGAGAGTAATGCCTGCTGTTGTCTGGCTAAGTGCATATTTTAAGCCCACCAAACTGACTTGTGAACACTTAAGAAAAAAGAACATAGCCATATAATAATGCTACTCTCACTCTTGTCTAGAGAACCTTCTCTTTTTAAGATGGTGGTGACCACTGGGATAACTCAAAAGACACCACAGTGCTGAGAAGTGACAGTGGAGTGTTCAGCACTGGGACATCTTTATCACACTTCCCGAGGCTCAGGGTCTATTATGGAAGAGGTGGCAGAAAGATTGTATGTAAGAGCCAAAGGAAAGGTAGGACTGCTTACAACACAAACTTCCAGACACAAAATTGCCTTGATATTCATGACTTCCCAGTGCCTGAAAATAGCTACACATAATGGAAGGAAAAATGATGACACAGAAACAAATAGACTCAACAAGAGGAGCAAAACAAAAAGGAGACTAATTGAGTGGGGGAAGAGACATGAGGGAGGGTGGGGAAGGAATCATAATGGTTTAGGGTCTATAATTATGGAAGCTATCAATAAAAAGCTTTAAAAAAGAGTAAGGCAGCTGGGGTTAGAGAGATGGCTTAGTGGTTAAAGACAGATGCGCAAAGAAGTGCATGTGACAGGAGTTCCTTTGTAGGGTGCCCTGAAACACCTTTCTCTCTCTCTCTCTCTCTGTCTCTCCCTCTCTCTCTCTGTCTCTCCTTCTTTCTCTCTCTACTTTTTGTTTAATTCTTTAATGGATTTATTTGTCTTATAGATGCAAGGGAAGCTCCATGATGGCAGGGAGAAAGAAACGGCAGCATGAGCATAAGGTGGACATCACCTCGACCACAGTGCTGTAAACTGCAGTAGGAAGGTGTGCCTCCCTTTCTTAAATAAATAACTGCTGGGCATGGTGGAACATGCCTTTAATCCCAGCACTTGGGAGGCTGAGCTAGGTCTTCTGTGAGTGTGGGGCCAGTCTTGGTTAGAGTGAGACCCTACCTCAAAAAAAAAACAGTAGGGCTGGAGAGATGGCTCAGCGGTTAAGGCACTTGCCTCCAGTGCCTAAGGCCCCTGGTTCAATTCCCCAGTACCCACATAAGCCAGACCTGCAAGGTGGTGGCCCTGGTTCTCTCTCTCTAGCTCTCTCTCTCTCTCTCTCTCTCTCTCTCTTTCTCTCTCTCTCTCTCTCTCTCTGCTGGAAAATGAATAAATGAAATATTTAAAAAAAAAAAAACAGTAATCATAATCACAATCATCATCTTAATAAAATGAATGAATGAATAATAAAATAATAAGGCTGCTGTGTGCAGCTTTTGAGGACAGAATATTACATCTCATTCATCTAATCTGGGTAAACACCAAGGAACACAGATGCCAACTTGTATGAAGAAGGTTTGGTTTAGTAAGAAACCATCACACCATACTCCAAAAGATGGGGCCCTTCCCACCCTCGCCAGTATTGAGTGAGAGTTTTGGACACTCTGCATCCTTATAGGGAACTGAGTGCAAGTCTGGATTTTGGCCGTACTGATAGAGGTTTGGCACTGATCTCATTGGCGGTTTAATTTGGGATCCCTTGCAAAATGGCACCTATGACGAGAACCACACGAACTAGCTCGCAGTGAACACAAGAAACTGACTTCTAGTTTTCTGGAGGCTGGAGAGTCCTGGATTGAGATGGGGCAGAGACACGGTCTGATAAGGTCGCATTGCAGCCAGCCTTTGATTTATTGTTAATGTCCGGTGGCTAAAAAGGAGAAGGGTCCCTGGGAGAGGGGGTCAGTTTGGTAATGGCTCCTGGGCTGGGGTGTGGCTGAGGGCAGAGCTCTTGTTTAGTAGGTGGAGACACCAGTCTCTCAATAAAGAAAATCAAAACTGTAAAGGCACTAATCCCATATATGAGGGCAGAGCCCTCCTGACCTAATTAGGTTTGCAAGGTTCCTCCTCCTAACTGCACCAGCTCAGCTTAGAGTTAGGATTCCAACATGAATGTGTGGAGGGACAAGTTACAAGCCTTCAGATCAAAAAAGGTTCCATCTTTCCCAGATGTTTGTTATATCCGTATATCTTTAGTGAGAGATTTTCCAGATCTCTTACCCATTTTCAAGTAGTTTTGTTTTATTTTTTAATTATTAATTTTTTTTTTTTTTTTTTTTTAGTTTTTCGAGGTAGGGTCTCTCTCTAGTCCAGGCTGACCTGGAATTCACTATGTAGTCTCAGGGTGGCCTTGAACTCACAGCAATCCGCCTACCTCTGCCTCCCAAGTGCTGGGATTAAAGGTGTGCGCCACCACACCCAGCTAGTTTTGTTTTATTTTTGAGGTTGAGGTTTGTTTTATTTTCCTTTTTGGTTTTTGGAGATAGGGACTCTGACACAGATAAGGGGGAGTCACCTCTCTCTAGGGCACTGGGAAACATGTTAAGCACTGTTAAGAGTAATATGAAAACCTGCTAAAAATCACTTTTACTGTAAACCTTAATAAGTTCAATAAGTTCTGCTATAAATTCTGCTTCTAGGGTTCATTTTCTTGAAAATAAGCAAATATATTGAGGGATATTAAAATTTGACTCCCAAATTGGTACCTGCTACACTCTTTTGGCTGCCTTGAATGAAAGGACTCAGTGAATAGCCAGGCAGGCCACCCCACTGGCAGCACTAATGGCTGTGAACAAAGTACTTGAGAAAATCCCATATGACCATAGCTTATTGCCCAGCTCCTTGAAGACAGTTCACCTGCCTCAGGGTCTGCCTCTCTCTACAGCAGGGGAGGATTCTGCTTTTCTCTCATTATAGTTTACGTAATAAGAGTTCAAGGCTGGAGAGATGGCTCAGCGGTTAAGGCACTTGCCTCCAGTGCCTAAGGCCCTGGATTCAATTCCCCAGGACCCACATAAGTCAGACCCACAAGGTGATGGCTCTGGTATGCTCTCTCTCTCTCTCTCTCTCTCTTTCTCTCTCTCTCTTTCTCTCTCTCTCTTTCTCTCTCTCTCTCTCTCTCTCTGCTTAAAAATGAATAAATAAAATATTTTTTAAAAGAGAGAATTCAAATCCAAGGCTATCTCCCTGAGCCTCCTTTGGTTGACTTCTAAAGATAATCTCCAAACAAGCAAACCATGCACAGTGAGCATACTTCTATGTGTATGGAAATGAAGTAGAAATGAAAATGTGCTCTTACAATACAGAATATATTACAGAATATAGAATAATGATATAACATAGAATGTAAAGTGTTCCTACCTGAAGTCTGCATGAGAGCCGTCACATGTGGAACACAGGGTTCCACAACCTGAAGCTCCTGCCTCACACAGAGGGATACAAAAACTGCCAAAAACCTCCACTTAAAGACCTGCTAACTGTGATTTCTCTCAAGAAAGAAGAAAAGAACTCCAGCCAGTTGGTTGGTAACAGTACTGCCATGTCGACTTTAAAAGGCCAAAAGAAACAGGGAGGTTAAAGATGCTTGCTTACAAAGCCTGCCAGGCCAGGTTCAATTCCCCAATACACATGTAAAGCCAGATGCACTGTGTCACATATGCCTGGAGTTTGTTGCAGTAGCAGGAAGCCCTAGCATGCCCATACTCCCTCTGTCTGCCCCTTTCTGTCTCTCTCAATAAATAAATAAATATTTTTTAAATGTCCTAAGGTTTCATCACCATAACCCAGGGTTCATCCTCATGGGTTCATCTAACCTCCATTCAGGGACTCCAACAACCCTGCCTCACATTGCCCAGTGGCCATTACCAAAACACAAACTATGTTGCAGATCCAATGACACTTTCTTACATGTGTTATACTTCATAGTACCAGATGGACTATCAACTTGTTAATGCAGGGGGGAATAATAGACTTGACCTCCTTATTTGTCATCAATAAGCGTAAGGGTACAGAATACGACAGGCCACACTGGTACAAGGTGACTAAATTCAAAGGTCTGATTTTTCCTTGTGGCCGCACACAGTAGAAATAAAAAGGTGCCCTTGGGCTGGAGAGATGGCTCGGTGGTTAAGGCACTTGCCTCCAGTGCCTAAAGCCCCTGGTTCGATTCCCCAGGACCCACATAAGCCAGACCCACCCACAAAGTGGTGGCCCTGGTGCGCGCGCTCTCTCTCTCTCTCTCTCTCTCTCTCTCTCTCTCTCTCTCTCTCTCTCTCTCTCTCTCTGCTTGAAATTGAACAAATAAAATATTTTTTTAAAAAAAGGTGCCCTAGCGGATGCTCTGGAGTAAAAGTCAAAAGAGATTTGGGAGACATTCCAGTATATTGTCTTTTGTTTTACAGATGGACAGTCATGCATCTTGCTTGGGGACCCATCAGTTAGGACCTAACTCCATAGACCTAATGGCATTTAGGGTCTCACTGGTAAGAGTATAAATCCACATAGATGAACACATGCATATTTGGAGGGACCCATCAGTAAGGACTTAATTCTGTAGATACCCTGATAGGAGCTGAGAAGACTTAAGTTTGGGGTCCCATTGGTAAGTCTTAATCTGTAATGCCCCCCCAAAAAACATAGACTTCTCTAGACTGTGTCCTTGTATGCTCTAGAAAGTGCATTTGTGTAGCTTTCTGGCTATATTTTAAAATGCTATGCCACAACAGAGGAAACAGAATTACAACAGAGGAAAATTGGTATTCCATGCCTCCCTAAAGAGGAAAGGTCACTTGGTCAGCATGGCCCTGACTCATTCTATCAGATAACTTGAGAAGCTAGAGTGCTTCTCCCAGGTCCCAGAGTCTCCGTTGGAGAGCCACTATTGACCTCCAAAAGTACATCATTGGTTAAATTTTGGCTACCTGCTTGGTCTTAAACACTCAGAGAGAAAAGAATAACCACAAATAAAGGGATGACTTGAATATCATATGGAGGGTCTATTAAGTCTATTAGAAATAAATAGGTTTACAGAAAGCCTTCCAAAAGGGGAAATCAACAAAATTACAAGTTACATTGGCCCCCTCTCTAGTAGTTCTAACTCCACAATAAGGGAGAACAATCATAGATATCAGGATGGTTATTTCCAAATCTGTGATACATATATGTGGATAACACTAACCAAAGGTCACTTAAGTCAAAATGCTCCCTTATTCTGGAAACAATGATGAGTCCCTTCTAACTTAGGCCAGAACATCATTATTCTCTAACCATCAGAATGGTTTGTCACTGAAGGGATCCTGAAGCCAAAAGCATGTTGGCAATCCCTAATGGCACCCAGTGACTCTTTGGTACTAACCTTTGGCCCTAGATACCCCCAAATGGATTAGAAAGTGCACTCTGGGTACACATGGATACAAGGGCAACAAGTAAGAACTTTAGCATGCCCAACCAACTTAGCTGTGTGTTGTAGTTATCTTTCTCATTGCTGCAACAGAGAAGCCAACAAAAAGCAGCTGATGGGAAGAATGGGCTTATTTTGGCTGGCAGACTTGAGGGAAATCTCAGTGATGTCAGGGAAAATGACAGCATGAGCAGAGGATGGACACTGCCTCAGCTACAGCACTGCAAACAGCAGCAGGAAGGTTTTCCGAAAACTGGTGTGTTCCAAAAAACTGGCTATAACCCCCATAAACCCATCCCCAACAACACAACTCTAACAAGATTCCAATTCCAAAATTGCCATCAGCTAGGGATCGAGCATTCAGAACACATTAAGTTTATGGGAGGGCTGAAGAGATGGCTTAGCGGCTAAGGCGTTTGCCTGCAATGCAGAAGGACCAGAGTTCAATTCCCCAGTGCCCATATACAACCAGATGCACAAGAGGGTGCATGTGTCTGGAGTTCATATGTTCATATGGAGCCCATATTCTCTGTCTGCCTCTCTCTCTCTCTCTCTCAAATAAAAAATAAAAAATAAAGTTTATGGGAGACCCCTGAATCAAGCCATTTAAATCCACCTCGACCCCCATAAAATGATAGTCTTCTTACATGATGTAAAATGCAATTCATTCAGCTCAACTTTAAAATTCCACAGATTTTGTATCCATCCCAATGATACTCAAACATTTCCAAAATCCAATGTCTTTCTACTGCACCATGATACAAAATAATAATAATAATAATAATAATAATTGCACAGAACAAATTCACACTGTAAAAGATAGCACTGAGCATAGCAAAGCAGATTGAACCAATGTAAGATTTAAAATAAACAGGGCAACATCAAACTCTATAGCTCCAAGTCTGACAACTCTGACCAGAATCTGGAATTCCAATTCTGCCCTCCAGCTAGGCTACTCAGTGCCAGAAGACTCCATCTCATGCCAGGCAGCTCTCCTGGAAAGCCATCACATAGTCCTGGAATTTCCATTGGGTTTCCACTGTAACCCACAGTTCATCCTTAGAGCACCATAGGGCCTCTATGCAGGTTATCCAACAGGCCTGCCTCACACCACCCAAGGGCATTTTCATAAAACAAAAATTGTTACAAATTCAATGACTCTCTCTTCCTGCATTTGCTATACTCCATAGGACCAGGTGAGATACCAACTTGTTAACCCAGGGGAGAACAAAGCCAGCTTTGAAAAGCAGGAAAACTTCAACATTCAGGCCCCTTACTTCAAGAGTCTGCATTAAATGCAGATCACCTGGCCCAATCTCAATGGTTGTAATCTCTCAAATAATTGCCGCTGAATAGGCACAGTTTGGGCCCAAAATTTTTCTTTCTTTCTGTGCCATCTTCATCTACTCACACCAATCCATTTTTATGTAATACAACCCTGCACAGGTTCCCAGGACACAAGCAAGCAGAATGCAGCAAGTCTCTCACACAAACTGCTTCTGGCACGGTCCCAAAAAAGTTCTTTCTCACCCTTGCAAGCCAAAACTCACAGTGCATAGTTCTCACTGCATTCAGTTCTTTCCAACTCTTACCAGAATGTTCCATCAAGCTGCACATACTGCACTACAACAGGTCTCTTAGGCTGAGGTTTCAAATCCATCCACATTCCTCCTGAAAATCAGTGTCAAAATGCCCAAGCCACTGAATCAGGGTTCTACCAGCAACAACAGATCCTACTCTCTGACGCCAAAATTAATGCAGTTAGCTTTCACATTGCTGTGACATAGAACCCAACCAAAAAGCACCTTTGGAGGAATGTGTTTATTTTGGCTTACAGACGAGGGAAAGCTTCATCATGGCAGAAAAATGACAGCATGAGCAGAGGGTGGACATCATCTCCGTCACAGCACTGCAAACAGCAGCAGGTAGGTGTGCCAAAACTGGCGAGGGGAAGCTGGCTATAACCTCCATAAGCCTTGCCCCAAACAACACACCTCCAACAAGGTTCCGATTCCAAAACTGCCATCAGCTGGGGATCAAGCATTCAGAACACATTAAGTTTATGGGGGCACCTGAATCAAATCACAACCCTATGTTAAAACATCTATGGGGAACTGTGCATGGTGGTGCGTGCCTTTAATCCCAGCACTGGGGAGACAAAGATAGGAGAATTGCCATGAGTTCATAGTGAAATCCAGGTCAGCCTGTGTGATACCCTACCTCAAAAAAAAAAAAAAAAAAAACTATGGTGGCAGGAGAGATTGCTCAGTGGTTAAGGTGCTTGCCTATAAAGCCTAACAATCGAAGTCTGATTTCCAGTGCCCATGTAAATCCAGATGCACAAGGTGGAGCAAGCATCCAGAGTTCTTTTGCAGTAGCTAGAAGCCCTGGTATGCCCATTCTCTCTCTGTTTTGGGTATACATTAAATTCCACCACTCTGGAGACTGAGTTAGAAGGACTGCAATGAGTTTGAGGCCAGCCTGAGAGTACATAGTGAATTCCAGATCAGCTTGGGCTAGAATGAGACCATACCTCTAAAAAACAAAGAAAAAAAAAAAGAACACCTATGGACTAGGTGCATATTTCCCTGGCATGATCATTTAGTCTCTGTTTTTATTCCATCTATTGGCTTAGAAGATGTCATCTGGCACATAGAAACTCGATAAATATACCCAAAAGACTTTAACTAACACAGCTAAAGGAAGCTCCCTTATAATTCTGAGTTACAAATGATGAAAAACATCCTCACCACAGCCCAGAGTGATATGTGTGCCATTATCAGGGTTAAATGGCATATATAAATATTACATATATATATATATATATACCTAATAACTCTGCTAATATCTCATCTGCTTTATAAAACCTACAGGAGCAGATTCAAACCATTTCAGACACTACTGTACCATTTGGTAAACAGTTCTGAGAGTGAATCTCAGGTTTTTCATGGTAGACAAAGATTATACCTTCATAACCCTTAGGAGTACTTTATTAAGTTTTGGACCCTGTATGTTCAATTGCTGTTTTAACTTTACCTCTGCTCATTTGTAGTCAACTCACACTCAGATGTTCCTGAAATGATCTAATTCCATCTATGTGTGTTCCCTCAATTGCTCTCCAAGGCCTAAAAGTCTACAAGAATGGGAATCCTAGTGGCCTCCAGTTTGCTGTGTTCCTACTTCCCCTTAACTCCTGGCTTTTGTTTTTTCTGCCCAACATTTTCTTACAGGATTGCCTTCCTGCACTCCACCAAAGTACCTTTGGGGTTCCTTAGATTGCCCCACGGGAGAGGTTTCTCAACTGCCACACGGAACGATTCCACTCAGCTTGAAGAAGCCAAATAGATCTCCAGCCTAATTCCCTAACAGCAGTTGGGGTTACTTCTGCAGAGGGGGAACTGAAGCAGTTTACGGTGACTGGGCCCCCAAAAGTGAAAAGTAGATATGCCTGAGCCTGTCTTTGAGGTCTCCACTCTGCTAGAGGTCAGAGAAGAATCTGGCTTCTCCTTATCTCTTGTTTAAAGGAGTTCCTTAGACCTGTTTTTCCAAAAACAATCTGAGCCCCTCTCTGGAAAAGCGCATTCCTGGAAGGTTTAAGTCTGACCCTGACTTTGTGGTAAATTAAGCTCAGCCCCCATTCAGAATCTATAAATGACCCCAATTTGGATCACAGGATGGGCTTTATTTACCCTCTTTCACCTCTCTTGGCAGGAGCTCTCTCTGCTTCCTCCTCTTTCCTTCTGTTAATCTAATAAAGTCTCTCTAATTTAAAAAATTAATTTAAAAAATAAATAATAAATAAAATGAATAAAATTAAATAAGTGAAAATTTTCAGAAGTGGTGGTACATACCCTTAATCCCAGCATTTAGGAGATAGAGGTAGGGCTATCAGGAGTTCAAGGCCAGACTTTGCTACATAACCCCTGTCTCAAAAGTAAGAAAACAACAAAAAAAGTAAAAAAACAAAACTCATTATATACTTTTACTTGTCTTTCCACAGTTTTCTTATAGTTACATGTCAGGCAGGCTTTAACACTGCCTAAAAACTGTAGGGCTGGAGAGATGCCTCATTGGTTAAGGCACTTGCTTGCAAAGCCTAACAACCTGGGTTCGATTCCCCAGTACCCAAGTGGAGCAAGATGCATAAAGTGGCACATGCATCTGAAGTTCGTTTGCAGTGGCTAGAGGTGCTGGCATATCCATTCTCTCTGTCTCTCTCTTCTCTTTATTTCTCTCTGCTTACAAATAAATAAAAATATTTTTAAGCTGTAGTTTCCAAAATGTTTAAAATAAATAGTATTATGGATGTAGCTCAGTGATCAAGTATTTGCATAGTATGGACATGGCCCTGGGATTAAATCCCCGGGTAGAAGGTAATACATATAATATATAGACATCAAGGAACCATGTAAAAATTCCCCCTGAGTTGTAACATTACTCCTCCATCACAAGACACTACAAAAGCTATTGGTCAAGATTCTGCAACTAGGGCTGGAGATATGGCTCAGCGGTTAAGGCACTTGTCTCCAGTGCCTAAGGCCCTGGGTTCAATTCCCCAGGATCCACATAAACCAGACCCACAAGGTGGTGGTCCTGGTGCGCTCTCGCGCTCTCTCTCTCTCTCTCTCTCTCACTCTCTCTCTCTCTCTCTCTCTCTCTCTCTCTCTCTCTCTCTCTCTCCCTCTCTCCTCTTCT
>PVHP010009645.1:0-49849 GCA_004024765.1 Zapus hudsonius
AGCCAGGGCCTCTTCCACCTCCCCAGAGTGCTGAACAAATGTTATCATTTTCCTCGAAGCCTCGGGGCAGAAGGTTCTGCAAACTCGACATTAGAACAGGAGTCAGCAAACTTTCAATGGAAAAGGTCAGACTGTAAATCTTCAAAGCTCTGCCTGCTGCATGGCGTCCATCGCACTGGTTGTGGGGAAGCGACCACAAGACACGGCGATAAACAGGTGTGGCCAGAGGCCAATAAAATTTTTCTAACAGAAAGTTAAGCTTAAATTTCAAATAATTTCCATGTGCCAGAAAATAATGTTCTTTTGGTTTTTTTTTTTTTTTTGCATCATTTAAAATGTAAAAACCATTCTTGGCTCATACAGACAGACCAGCCAACAAATTTGTAGTCTCTTGCACTTGACCATTAAGCCATTTCTCTCTTATCACCTGCCTGGTCTCTATGTCAAGATTCTCCTTACCTTCTATTCTGGGAGCTCAATCCTCAGTGATTACAAAACACTAGGATACCCAAAATAACTTTTTAAATTTATTTTATTTGTTTGCAAGAAGAGAGAGATAAAGGAGAGAGCCAGAGAGAATGGGTGCACCAGGGACTCCAGCTGCCCCAAACGAACTCCAGATACATGTGCCACTTTGTGCATCTGGCATTTGTTCATCCAAAGTCCAGGTACATGGGTACTGGGGAATTGAACTTAGGTTGTTAGGTTTTGTAGACAAGGGTCCTCACCACTGAGCAATCTCTCCAGCACCCAAAATACTTTTAAAATGTCTGTCCTTTGGCCTCTAGTGAAACCCCCTTGGAGGCAGAGCTCAGCTGCATTCTGGAATAACCAGTCCCACTAGGGGTGAATATCAGCTGCTAAGAGCAGTTCTGAGCTGCTATCTACCCCCTACCACCCCCGCCCCCAAGGGTTCTTGGATGTCTCTGATGGTGTGCAGAATTAGCCCAGTCCATGACCCCTCTTAACAGCTCCCCAAGGCGTTTATTTGCATCAGGGGGAAAAAGTGAAATAAATGCATCAGTTCTGGGGCAAAAATCCATACCAAGCCAGGGAGGAGACATGGGATTTCAAAAGGAAAACTGTACCCGTACCTGAATGCAGCTTCAGACATAGCTCAGGCAACAGACCTACCAAGACAACAAGAAATCTCTTGGGAAAGGAAAGTCTCTGACACTTTCCAGGACTGGTCCTCCATGTGCAATGGTGGACAGAGGAATAAATGTCCCCATCTTGGAGAGTCAGCAGAGAACAATCTTACCTTACCACAATTCCTACAGATCCCAAAAGCAGACCGTCTAGAGAGAATAAGATTTACCCACCTAAAGAAGTAAAATATGAATGCTAGAGGGCCCCATTGATTCTTTAATAAAATTCTTAATTTCCCTAGAGCCAGACTGACTGCCTTAAAATAACACATTTACATGAATGAAGAAAAATAAGAAAAGTGATTGCTGACTATGGAGTACTTCGACCCTAGCTGAGGCCTGGAAACCACCACCCACCACAGCAGGGGGTGGGTCTGGGTTCATCCAAAGTCCAGGTACTTTCAGTTACATGTGGTCTGTTCACTGGACTTGCTATGGATTAGAAAATCACTATGAAATGGTCCATGGGTCAGATCAATAGAGCAGCTGCCTCTACAATGAAGATGACACACAAGGCAAACCAGCACAGGAAAATGGATATATAGGAAATGCACATTCATCCTGACCAGGCTTGGAAGTCTACCCAACCTATACTTAAAAAAAGGACTTGCCAATATCACCAAATCAGCATCTGTGATGGTTTATATTGATTGTCAACTTGACGGGACCTGAAATCAGCTGGGAGGGATTTTATAGGTTATGTGGATATGCCTTGGAGGAATTACCTTGATTAGGTTAATTTGGTGGGAACGTCCACCTTAACTAGACTGGAGTCCTGGGCTGTATAAAAAGGAGAGAGCTGGCTGAGCGGCACTATTTATTGCTCCTGCTTCCTCGCTGTACTGAATGTGGCCAGCTCTGCCTCAGGCTCCTGCCACCATGCCTTCCCTGACATACGGGTTTGTAAGCTGATTTTTGTAAGATATGTTGTCACAGCAATGACTAACAACAACCAAATTCACCAAGTGGATATCCCATACCTTAAAATCCAAGTAAACGGACTTGGAGACATGGCTTCGTGGGTAAAGTGCTTGCCGTGAAAGCATGAGAATCAGAGTTTGGATTCTCAAAGCCGGTCTTGGCAGTATGTACCTGTAATTCCAGTGCAGGGAGGCAGAGACAAGAGGATCCCCAGGGCTTGCTGGTTAGTTAGTCTAGCCTAAATGAGCTCTGGGTTTAATAAGATACCCTGTCACCAGAAAATAAGAGAGAGAGAGAGAGAAAGAGAGAGAGAGAGAGAGAGAGAGAGAGAGAAACTGAGGAAGACACCAGACATTGACTCTTGCCTATACACACAAACACACACACATGTATGCATACCTGCATACACACATACAAACATGCATATACACACATGAATACCAGACAAACATGCATACAAAACATTCAAGAAAAATTAAGAGAAGCTATACAAGAAAGCATCTAGTTCCAGAAACCAAAAGTGATTCCCCAAAATAAACAACCATGGTGTATTTTTTTTAACTCCTGTCTTTAAGGACTTCTTATACATATATTCATTTAAGACTATTTTTGGAGTGTAGCTCATTTGGTGAAATACTGAGAGTGACATGATTACTCTCTCCCATCCATCGGCTTTGATCTATGAAATTCAACTGTTGAGCCCTCTCCGACAAGAAATGTCAAATGCAGTCTAAAAGATTCTAGCATCTTTTCTCTTGCAAACACTACTTCGAATACACCTTTGGATATTTCTCTTCTTTCATCTTTACAGCATCCGTGGGTCAAAGACAATGGTTATTTATTGGTCCCTATCCTTACGTTCCCCCTTGCAAATGCACACACACAGCACCACAGAACAGGTAAGGGTGCTTTACCAACTGAAGTGACAGAAAAATCAACTTGAATCACAAAAGAAAATAAGCTCTAGGGGCTGGAGAGATGGTTCAGTGCCTAAATTCAGAACCTCAAAACCCATGTGAAAAGACAGATGATGTAGCAGACATCTGCAATTCTAGCAGAAGGGAGGTAGAGCTAGGAGACTCTTCTGGAAGTCTCGGGTCAGCTAGCCTGCAGAACAGAGGGAAGAGCAACAGAGAAACTCTGTCTGAAAATGAAGTGGAAGATGATGAGCAATACTTGAAAGTTGTCTCCTGACCTCCCCAGGTGCCCTCTGACATGCATACCCACATTCACACACATGAACAGGTATGCACACACACACACACACACACACACACACACACACACACTCCAAAACAATAAAGATCTAATCCTGATGCCAAAACTGATGGAGATCTAACAAACGAACTGTCTGTCCACTTCTCCATTCTGTGCTTGGTCACTCTGATGTCATGGTTTGGGTGTGGAAATGCTCCTGTGGTTGAATGCTTGGCCCACAGTGGCTGGTGCTTTTTTTGGGCTGAGGGGGCTGTGGAGTCTTTAAGAGGTGGAACCAAGCTGGTGGAAGTGGGCTGCTGGGACATAGTCTGACTCTGGTTCAGGCTATAGCTCTCTGCTTCCTGGCACTGTGCCGTGCTCTCACCACACACACAAGAACTGGTTCAGCCAACATGCCTTCCCCACTATGGATCTGTGACCTAAAATAAATCTTCCCTTAAGAAGATTCCTCTCAGTTATTTGCTGACAGAGAAGAGAAGACCAGCTAATATTCTCAGATGACTTATAGCATTAATGAAGAAACTGGGAGAATGTGTACAGTATATCCTCCTAGGTTCAAGGCCAATGGAAATGAAAAAAGAAAGTCCCTCTCACTAGTGCCTTCAAAAACCTCATCCACCTTCATGGCTCAGACAAGGTCTGCTGTGAGGCACCCTTAGCCACTCACTAGGTTTAGGGATAATCTTAGTCAAGTCTGTCATTGACATTCCTATAATATCACTTATCTTCCATGACGTCCATGAACTTTATAAAAGTCCATGGAGTGCCCAAGAACATAACTAAGCATGGTGAGTACATATTAAGCTAGAAAACTAAGAGATGCCAAGGGCAGGCTAAGCAATGTGCCTAAACTCACACAGAGACAGAAATCAGGATGCCAACACCAAGCTTCTCATACTGTGGACTCCATTCCAACCACAGTGCCAAATTCCTTAAAAATATAAGCATGACTCACGAAAAGTCCTCCACACTGAATCTCTTGGCCATGAATAAAGTCTAAAATATTGAACAACTGCCTACAGGAATTCAAAGAAAGCCACGTTCCTTTAAGTTTGTAAAATTAAACAAGGTTACCATTATCTAAATCAAAATCCCTTTATGCCTCTAAATGGCTCCTCACCATCTGGAGAGCCAGAACACTGCACTCCAAGTAGAAAGGAAAAGCTTTTTGACCTATTTTTGTCCCCACAATAATGTAAAGCACGGTATCCTATTTATGAAGAACCCTCAATGTGTGCTGTCACATTGGCTATTTGCAACTGTAAAATGACACCTATTATTCAGTTAGAGATTGCGATCTCCAGCAGTAAGGCATTTTTAATAAAAAATAAAATTAAAAATAGATTTGCCATTGCCTTTGTAATGAAGCTAGCAGCTCTGCTGGCTTAGAGGGAAAAAATGACATATTTGGGGAGATTTTTATATATTGATCTGAGTAGTGCATTAAAAAACTCACCAATACTCATACATGACTTCCCCTCCAAACACACACACACACACCACCCTAAGGCCTCCACTGTGGGCCTAGGCAGCCAGTACACACTTCTACCAAAGGAAAGCAGAGCAAACCCTCAGAGTCTTTGTGTCCTGAGGGCGTGGAGCACAGAACATCAGGGGTGCCAAGAATGGAAATCACTTAGGCCAGTATTCTCCAACATAACTTTGGGGGGATAATATATAAAATTCCATGCATGTGCTTACCAATATGGTGTACACAAAAACCAAGGGACCAGATTTTTAGGGAGTTTTGGACAGTGGTAGACATAGTTTCATATGTGCTAGTCAAGCATACTACCTTCGAGCTATATCCACAGC
Source organism: Zapus hudsonius (assembly GCA_004024765.1). Lineage (NCBI taxonomy): Eukaryota > Metazoa > Chordata > Mammalia > Rodentia > Dipodidae > Zapus > Zapus hudsonius. Next base: position 5,103 of record PVHP010009645.1, read on the forward strand.
CTCGGTGTTACAGTCAGCTTCCTAGTTGCTGCGCAGAAAGAACCCAAACAAAAGTGGCTTGTGGAGGAATGGGTTTATTTGGCTTACGGACTCGAGGGGAGACTCCATCCTGGCAGGGAAAACGATGGCATGAGCAGAGGGCTGGACATCACCTCCACCACAGCACTGCAAACAGTGGCAGGAAGGTGTGCCAAATACTGGCAAGGGGAAGCTGGCTTATAACCCCCATAAGCCCGCCCCTGACAACACAGCTTCATCGAGGTTGTAAAACCCAAACTGCCATCAGCTGAGGATTGATCTATCAGAACACATTCATTTGTTTGTGGGGGACACCTGGATCAAACCATGACACTCGGTTTCTTGATATAATTTCATTTAAATTCAGGCAAAGCAACTATTGAACTCAAGGGCAGCTGAGACGTTAACTCTTGAGTTCTCCAGCCTCCTGGATCGGCTGCTTGCTCACCTTTCCCAGCACACAGTTCTCTAAGCAGGCAGGGGTTTGCAACTCTGGGCCCCTTCCTGTCTTGGATAGCCACAGCCCTAGCCTGTTAGCACCTCCTTTCATCCTCTCTACACAGCCTACTTCACCTCTTCTGTGAAACCTTCCCACTCATGGAGCCGGCTCTCCTTTGCTCCATGTGTATGTACATTCCTGTGGCTGTGTTCACAGAAATGCAGAGGCCACAAGCAAGTCCCCCCCATAGTGTAAGACAGGAGAGTATGGTGTTAAGAATGAGAACTCTGGCATCAGCTCCCTACTGCCTCCAGACCTCATGCAAGCTATGGAGTCGCTCCAAGCCCTGATGCAGCATCTGTAAAATGGGGTCATTAATGGCAGCTGTCTTTTGACTGTTTCAAGGAATGAAGAATGACAAGACATAGTTAAAACATTAGCAGGGTAACTTGCAAGGAGCAAAGACAGAATAAAATTGAGCTCTTAGTGATCTCTTCGATCACATGAGTAGATGGTGTACCTTTAAGTGGGGACTAGATCCTGGCCATCCCTGTAACCTGGAGTCATGATGCACAGCAGCTACGCATTAAGGATTAACATTATTATTATTTTTGTTTGTTTTGTTTTTCGAGGTAGGGTCTCACTCTAGCCCAGGCTGACCTGGAATTCACTATGTAGTCTCAAGGCGATCCTCCTACCTCTGCCTCCCAAGTGCTGGGATTAAAGGCGTGAGCTACCACGCCAGGCCCAAGGATTAACATTATTAATGGATGTGTTCCAGGCCTGAGCTCAGTTCAAAGCCCTCCCTGTAAGGCAGAGTCATGACCTCATCAGAGGTGAGCAGGGGAAGTGAGGTCACAGGACAATCACAAATTCTACAAGGCTTATTATTATTATTATTATTATTATTATTATTATTCAGTTAGACTCATCACTACCCTCACCATATGGCCCACCTCCCACCCCAAACAGGTCAAATGCATACCAATATGTCACTGATGAAAATCAGCCTAATCCTGCAGATTTTAACCCAATTAAAAAAAATACAAAGTCCAATAAGTAAGAGGGTTCACCCCCTCATACTGCAAGGCGATCCCTCCCCTTCCTTTCCTAGGTGGCCATCTGGACCTACTGGAACTTTCTGGCAGCTCTGGAATCTGGCTATCCCTGGCCCTGACGATGGACTCTCTCAAGGATCTCCTGGGCTGCTTGGTTTAATTGAAGGCAAATATAGATGAGCAGCAAGTGAAACAAGCATTAAAAATGATCAATTGTTCCATATACAGCCTTCCGGCCCTTACAGACTCGCAGGGAGACTGCTCCTTCCCCATATCCAGTATCTATCTCCTGCTGTGAAGAGCTCTAGTACAGCAGCAGGGCCAGGAGTGAGGCAGGAGCCTGGGGCACACAGCGCACGCATCTCTGGGGGGTTCTCCCTCTGGCATGCTGAAGGCAGAACTGAGATTTCAGCAGCCTCTACTTGGGGGGGGGGGGCGCAACACAGGAGCCCAAAATGCAGGGTGCCTGAGCAGGAGGCTGAAGATGAACTCCAGGCCAATGAGAGACCCTGTCTCAAAAAGAGGTGGACAACCTCTTCCCTTCCCTCCTCCCATGGCCCTTTTCTGGCTTCCTGGATTCCACACATATTCACTCCAACATGAACACACGAATCTAAAACTTTAAAGTCAGGAACCACATATGAGAGGGAATAGGTGGTGCTTATCTTTCTGGGATGAGTGACCTCACTTACCATCATTGATTGATGGACATCAAGGCTGATTCCATTTCATAGCTATTGTGAAGAGAGCAATAGTTAACATGGACGTGCAAATATCTCTGTAACAGGATACGCAGTCCTTTGGGCTTATGTTCTGGAGTGCTGTAGAAGGATCAGATGGTAGTTGTATTTCTAGCATTTTTGAGCAATTTTCAACAAGGACTCGACAGTGTCTATGCAAGTTTACACTCACCAACTTCTCAGCAACATCTGTTGTGCCATCCATTCTGACTGAGGTGGGATGGAATCTCATAGTTTTCGTTTCTGTTGCCCTGCTGGCTTGGGGTAGGGAGAGCAGAATATGCATCATGTGAAAGAAGAAGGGAAATACTGAGGGGGGCTGAGAGTGGTGAGTGATGGAGAGACAGGGATGGGGGAGTAAGCGAAACCAACGGTGAATGAAAAACCCATATGGAAACACAACTTCGTAAACTAATTAAAACATAACTAAAGCCAGGCGTGGTGGCACCTTTAATCCCAGCACTCAGGAGGCAGAGGTAGGAGGATCACCATGAGTTCAAGGCCACCCTGAGACTACATAGTGAATTCCAGGTCAGCCTGGACTAGAGCGAGACCCTACCTTGAAAAAACAAAAACAAAAACAAAAAATTCCCTTAGTACCAACATAAAGCCAGATGCACAAAGTAGCTCATGTATCTGGAGCTCATTTGCAGTGGGGCCCATTCTCTCTCCCTCTCTATGCTTGAGAATAAATAAGTAAGTAAAAATATAAAAGTGTAAAGTGCTCCTGGCCAGGCAGAGTGGCTCATGCCGGCAATCCTAACACTCAGGAGGGTGAAGCAGGAAGATTGCAGCAAGTTCAAAGCCAGTAGAGCTGGGCACGGTGGTGCACGCCTTTAATCCCAGCACTTGGGAAGCAGAGGTAGGAGGATTGCCATGAGTTCAAGGCCACCATAAGACTACAGAGTGAATTCCAGGTCAGCCTGGACTATAGCGAGACCCTACCTCGAAAAACCAAAAAAAAAAAAGAAAAGAAATTCCATAAAACATAACTACAAAGAAAGGCTTTGAACAAAGGTATCCTACATGGGTAGTTAACGAAGCTCCCAGAAGCCATAATTTATCAAATTATCAACTGAAAACCCCAGTACCAAGTATGCAATACCTCCCTGTGAGTTTTTGGTCACAGAGGCCACAACGGCCCTGAAACAAAACAGGCTATTATCATTGTTCGTGGTTGCTCACAAAACTACACGATAAGTCTCTACTGCTGAGGACACCTGTGCTTTAGACATGGGACGCCAAGCTGGAACTGAAATGGAAGTTTCCTCCTGGCTGGCTTTTGTAGCACTGCCTGAAGATGTTACATAGGCTGCTGGGGGAGGAAAACTATCAATAATCTTACTCAGTAGTGGACCCTGCACCAATCTGCCAGGTAAGATGTGTCCACCAGTACAATAGTGGCACAAATGTTACAAGGGTAACCAACTTCTTTCTGATTGGATTTGAGGCTTTTTCCGTAAGAGGAAACATATGCCTAGAACTGTAAACCTAGTCAAAAGACCACAACTGGGGTCTGGCTGCTACTGTTATGCTCAATAGACATGATACGAAACTTCCTTCTAAATATTTATATTTATATCCATAGATTGCTGCTACTCTTAGCCTCAGTCAGAGAACCTGCATTTTGTAGTAGTTAATGCAGGGATGGATATGTGGTCAAAGTGCTGAGAATAAGTGACTATTGTTTACTCAGCCAGGAAATATCATGGAAGAGGAGACAGAAAGAACGTATGAGGCAGAGGATGGGAGGGAATGCTGTGCAATGTTGTCTCCTGGACAGGACATGACCCTTGTACTTATGAATTCACAGCAGCTCTGGTCTCCTGCACAGGACGGAGCCTATCAACATTCCTTTATGGACATGAACTGACCCACACGTGGACTCCACTAGATAGACAGACTATGCAACAGAGTGATGTTGTAGACTAAAATGTTTGTTTGATTGTTGTTACAGTCACTTTCACGTTGCTGGGACAAACACCCAACCAGAAGGAGCTTAAGGGAGGAAAGGGTTTTTTTTTTTCAGACTTCAGACTCCAGGGGAACACCATCAATGGCAGAAGAAGCTGGCTTGCTTGCATAGATTAATTACATCACCATAAGCCAGCAAATACCAGCAATCACCAATAGCCAGAGCTCCAAAACTGCTCTCAACACACCCTAGGGATGAACTCAAGATCCACCAACCAAACACACACTAGGCATGAACTCCAATATCAGCCCCCAATGACATTTCCGGCTGGGTTGCTGGATACTCAGGTCACAAGGTCAGTGTGAGTCAATGGGGCCATACACTTAACTACCACAATTGTCAAACTAAGAGAAAAAAAGTCATATTTGTTTTATCCTCAAACATCCACAGGCCATCAATTCCATCAGTTTCTCTCGTACAATGTGTGTGATAAAGGACCAAGTAGCTTTCTAGAATTTTCCCCTTGAATGTTTAAATGTATCTCTATCATTTACCATGTGTTCCTCTAGCCTCTGATTCTCTGACTTCAGAGCTGGATCTAGAATATTCATCAGATCCAAGCAAGTCCCATCACCAGATCTAACATCTGGCTGCTTCTTTATGTGCATATGATAGCCATTGATTAGACCTTCTTTATTGACTGGTTATTCTACAGCTTCTTACCTATCTTCCAAAATATCTCCTGTCTATGCACAGTTATATGTCCCTACTTTTATCCAAACTGTGCCCACTCTATGAGTGTTCTGAAACTTAACCATGTGAGATTAATATTTTTTTTAAATCAAGAAGTCCATAAGGCACACTTCACATGTCAACAATACTGAAGATAGTTTAAATTATAACAGCTCAGAAGACATTCATCCAGAATGGTGCTTAATACAGTGGTGATGAAATATTAAGTAGCTGATGAATAAATAACCAGTACCATTAACTCAGCTTCTGAACAGTACTTACCAGGAAAAGTGATGATATACTATGAACTGACCCACACATGGACTCCACCAGACAGATGTACTATGCAACAGAAGCAAGTCTTAGAAACATGTCCTAACATCTTTCTTTCCAATTATAAACTAGGGGGAAAAAAATCCCGTTTTTTTCTTTCAACATTTTGTCATTCTTTTAAAAGCACAGCATAAATCTATTTTTTCCACCTGAACTCACTCATCAGTGCCTCCCTCCCACAGCCCCTTGATCAATAACCAAGCCAGTCACCCCTGCTACCTAGTGGTTACAAAACTAATAACCTGTTTGAATGCAGCCAGAAGATTGAGGATCTCGTAAGGACACACATCCCTGTTTCGTTCGCTTCATGACTGGGAGCATGAAAAGCAGGAATTCCTAATCAATTAATAGTTTCATGATAAACCAAAAATGCGAGCAACAAGCATGAAATAAAGCAACATTACTATCTTTTAGGTCCTGGACAGGCTTTGTTTATTGGGATGTTACTCTGAAGTGGTCCTCTCCTCCAACAATACAGAATATTAACAAACAGGTACTTAACAGGAAAAAACTGATTAAAACTCCCCACCGAGTGTTACATATTTTTCTTTACCATTTTTAACCATTTCTTAACCATGTTTACATCTCAGATATACTTTGTGCAAGGATGAAAACCGAATGGGAGATAGAGGCTGGTTTTTAAATCAGGGGCACAGTCAGAAAAGAAAGGCCAGGTGTTATATTGTTGGGTCAGTAACTCCAGGTTTTCTCCTCCCTGAAACACCCCAAAAAGCCACTGAATGGCTCAAATGAAAGTTGTTCTCTTGGGCTGGAGAGATGGCTAAGCGGTTAAGGCACTTGTCTCCAGTGCCTAAGGCCCTGGGTTCAATTCCCCAAGTACCACATAAGCCAGACCCACAAGGTGGTAGCCCTGGTTCGTTCTCTCTCTCTCTCTCTCTCTCTCTCTCTCTCTCTCTCTCTCTCTCTCTCTCTCTCTCTCTCTCCTTGAAAATGAATAAATATTTAAAAAGAAAGAAAGTTGTTCTCTCTAACATTAGTGAAGAGCAGGACCCCACGGGCTTCTATTCCTAGAGTCACATAGGAGACAAAGAAACCCCATGCTCCTTGTACCCTGACAGTGCACAAGGGGCCCCAAACTTCCAGAGGTTTCACCAGAGGTATGCCTACTAACCCTCCCCAGCAAGTTAAAGGCCCCTCATTCTTAAAAGTCTGTGTGCAGTTAATGACTCGGGACATGTCCCTTTGCTGCATGCAGGAGGGACATAAGGCTGAGGAGATGAGAATCCAGCTCCTTAATCTATCCCTAACTAGGCAGAGAACTTTCTGAGACACATCTGCTCTCTGAATTAGAGGACTGTGTTCACTACCTCCTAGGGCTTCTCAAAGGATTAAAAAGCTAATTGTCTAACAACAGAGAATTCCTTCCTCAGCCTCTCCACCCATCTTTTCTCCTTCTCCTTCCACATTCTTTATGCACGCCCATCTTCTTCACCGACAGTCAGAAGACCTAGCTCCAATTGGAAGCGCAGGGCCTATTGGCTGAGACTGTGGATAGGTATATGAGTCTCCCTGTGTCCTGGTCTCATCACTGGCAAAGAGGATGATGATGAACTTGTTTTAGTACATACAGATGCTGAATACAGTATCTGTTACACCTGACAGACACCCGGCAAATCACATAGGGTGGTATGAGTGCCTTCACTACTGTTACCATCATCAGGAAACCCTTTCCTCCTCCTAACTCAGTACAGGTAGATGCCCTCAGCTCATCTGGAAAGACAACCTAGATGACAGGCTCCTCACTGGAATCCTTGAACAACAAAGTCTGTGTTAGAGTGGAGAAGCTGATGGAGGTGGTGTCAGAAAAGCTGGATCCTGGGGCTCCCCCACCTGATGGAGGGGGTCTTGTTGGCTCCCTCCTCAGGATAATCTCACCCTTGCCTGAGGTGTCCCTTCCTAGCACACTCCTGCTCCCAAGACCTTAAGTGCAGCCTAAAGGGGCTTTTTAAAAATGTAGCACCTGAGCAAGTCTACCTCTGCTGAATGATGGTGACAAGGTTCCTATGGCAACCCTGGATCCTGAAGTTAGGGGAATAGAAAAGAGAGGGATCGCTCAGCACCTGGCTTGTGATGAAATGTCTTGAAACCTCATGTGATTTATCTCTCTTCTCTATTACAGCGAGGCCCGTGCTTCCAGAGCACACGACTACTCATAGGGCATTCTCGTGCCAATCAAAAGAGATGAGATAAAGGGGAGAGCTTGTTGATGCTGCAATAATCAGAATGAAACCAGGATAGCACCTTGGGATCCTGACTCCCAAGCCAGTGTTCTTCAAGACTCCCACTGCATCCTGGCATCCTGCCTCCCCTCCTGTGTATGCACAGATGTGTGCTGGGCCATGTATGGGAGCACATGTGTGTGGAGGCTAGAAGTCTTCATCAACTGCTCTCCATCATATATATATACATATATATATATTTATTTATTTATTTGCAATGAGTGAGACAAGAGAATGGGCATGTCAGAGCTTCTATCCCCCACAAACAAACTCAAGATGCATGCACCACTTTGGGCATCCAGTTTTAATTTTTTTTTTTGGGGGGGGGGTTTCCGAGTTAGGGTCTCGCTCTAGCCCAGGCTGACCTGGAATTCACTCTGTAGTCTCAGGCTGGCCTCGAACTCATGGCGATCCTCCTACCTCTGCCTCCCAAATCCTGGGATTAAAGGTGTGCACCACCACGCCCGGCCTGGGCATCCAGTTTTATATGTGGGCACTGAGAAGTGGAACCCTGGTCATCAGGCCTTGCATGCAAGCGCCTTAACTGCAAGACCATCTCTCACGCTAAACTAGCCGAACAGACAGACATGGGATTCCCTGTCTCTGTCTCCCCAGCACTGAGATTAGAGGTGCGCAACACGACGCCCAGCTTTTAGGTGATGCTGGGGATCGTAACTCAGGTCCTCATGCTTGTGTGCTAAGTACTTCCCCCAAAACTGCACTCCTTAAAGCAGGATTCATGCTAAACACTTTAATATATTCATTGAACACCTACATGATAAATGGGCATCACTGTAGTTCACAGAAGTGCTGTGATTAAGCTTCCTGGACTGGGGAAATGAATCAGTATGTAAAATACTGGGTGTGATGATAAAGGATCACAAGTTCAAGGCCAACCTGACCTACTCGTTGAGCTCAAGACCTGGTGTATCGGTTTTATTCAGGTGTCCCCCACAAACAAATATATTCTGATTGCTCAATTCCCAGCTGATGTCAGTTTGGGAATTAGAATTTTGTTGGAAGTGTGTTGTGGGCCAGCCTATGGGGATTATAGCCAGCTTCCCCTTGCCAGTGTTTGGGACACTCTCCTGTTGCTCTTGTCCACCAGATATTGGCCAGGAGGTGATGTCCACCCCTCTGCTCATGGCATCATTTTCCCTACCATCATGGAGCTTCCCCTCAAGTCTGTAAGCTAAAATAAACCCATTCCTCCACAAGCTGCTTTTGGATGGGTTCTTTCTGTGCAGTAATGAGAAAGCTGACTGCAACACCTGAGGAACTTAATGAGACCCTGTCACAAAACGAAAAGTCCAAGTTGGGCTGGGGACATGGTTAGTGGTAGAGCACATGCTGAACATGCCTGAGGCCCTGGGTTCCAATCCCCAAGACCAATCAATCAGCAGATTAACTCATTTAATATCTTGCTGCATAGTGAGGTTTTCTTTCAGTGAAAGGGAAATTTGTTTTATGTCCATGAAAAATAAGCCATTCAGTATACGAGAACGTGGTAAGTACTATCCATAGGTGGAGGAGGGGCAGCGAGAAAGGGATGAGAATGCCAGGCAAGGACTGCAGAGGTGGCCTGAAGAGGTTTATTGCCACTTCAAACAAACACCATATGCTTATACTGCTTTGGTGTCTGGATTTACATGGGTGCTAGGGACTCGAACCTGGGCCAGCAGGCTTTGCAAGCAAGCACCTTTAATCACTGACCCATCTACTTAACTTCCCTTGAAAGAGATTTAAACAATCTTGAAGAAAATAAATGAAGTGTCTAAAACAAAGTCATTCAAAGAATAAAACCATTATAGTGTCATGTTAAATTCAAGACTCACAGACTTGGGAGACGAAGACCATATAATGCAATGGTAGAACTGGTTGGATCCTCTCACTTGGTCTCCATGTTCTCTGCCACAAGCTGCCTTTCCTAAAAAGAACTGGACTCAAGATCAAGCTTAAGTGAGACAGATCCAGAAGAAATGCCAGATAAATATGAGCGCTAAAGTCAAAAAGGAATTCTGACCCAGCCTCCCCTCACAGGTCTTGCAAAGTGATCAATGTCAACTAAGCGTCACTACGAGGTCTAACCATTAGCTTGAACGAGAGCAGGGCATGAGGCTATTCAGTTTCAAAGCCAGGCTACAAAACTTCACAATTCAGACTATTTGAAATATTACTACGTACCACAGCACGAGGGAGGCAGAGGCAGGTTCTCAGCAGCTTGTCGATGCTAAGAGGTGACCTCCAGGTTCAGTGAGAAAACCTGTCTCATGTGTCTGTTCATATAAAGTCTCTGTAAATACTTTTCTCAGAGGGTTACGATGCCTTGCATATGCCCAAGATTAGAAGAACAGGGCCCTATGATATTGCCAATGCCCCACAAGACCAGAAGGGTTCTGAGCCCATCAACGTCAGACATGGAGGAGAAATGAAGGAAAAGAGAATAAGACAGCAGGACAGAGGAGGGAATTCCTTGAATATAACTTAAACTGTAGATTCACATGTTAAAGGTTTTAATTTTTGATTCTTTATTAAGAAGGAAAAAAAGAAGAAAGTGAAACTGCTTTCAGCAGGTCCCAACAAGCTCTTTCTGGATGGGCAGGTAGCCTACTGACTACTCAACTGAGGCAGTTTAGGGTGACTGGGCCCCCAAAATAAAAAGCAGGAATGTCCTTGGACTTGTCCTTGAAGTATCCACTTTGCTAGATATCAGAGAAGAATCTAGCTTCTCCTTATCTCTTGCCTAAAGGAGTTCCCTAGGTCTGTTTTTCCATAAACAACTTGAGCCCATCTCTAGAAAAGAGGATTTCTGGAAGGTGGACATTGTGGTTGCTCAAGCTTAAGAACCCAGAACTTCCTGATCCAGCCTAGCCCAGGCCAATCAGCTTTCTCTCTGGCTTACCTGAGGTGGGAGGTAGGGACCACCACCATAAGGTCATAAATACCTTTAGCAGGGGGAGCAAGCTCTCTTGGACTACCTGCTCCAATTCCTGAACTGCTAGGTGCTGGTGAGTTTCTACTCATCTCAGCCCTGACCAAGATGAGGGGAGAAGCCCCCCTACTCTCACATGGGATTTACCCCGTCTCTCCTCCCTCATGGTGGGAGCTCTCTGCACTTTCTCCTCTTTCCTTCTCTTAATCCAATAAAGTCTCTCTGAACCTTACCTTCTGGTCAAGGGATTTGAATTCTTTAAATTCCTAAGACAAGAATCCAGGGTACTCTAAATTTTGTCGGTGTATTGACAAGGAACCCCAAAATTCCCATTTCTCATTCAGGCCTTCTTCCTAGACACTTCTGTCTCAGGCTAAACAAGAACATACAACTGCCTCAAGGAGATTCAGTAGACTACCAAAGCATTTTAGAAATTTAGAAATGACCTTTAAACATTCAAATTGCTTATATTCTATTACATCAGAGCTCAGGGATGCAATTATCTGTGTGCTTGACACACTCTGCCCCCACACACATAACATGCACGTGCCTGCAAAATCCCTTGCCCTGGGCCAAAGGACACACAGCCAGCAAGGAGTGGTCAGGAAGAGAAGCCTTGGTAATATAAAACAATTTCTAAAGTAAAAGTGCTATGTGACTATTAATTACTTTAGCAGTTGAATACGAAAGAGAAAAAAGCAGTGCTCTTATACTGAGAGCATCAGGTTCACTTTCTCAGGGCACAGCCCTTTTTATAGCTCCAGAATGACCTTTCCCCATCCGCACACATCAGCTCATTTCATCATGATCCTCACTTTTTAAAAATAAAATGTAAGTCCCCCAGTGCTCCAATCAAGCTCCCTTACTCTCTTGAAGGGTAACCTTCACAGAAAAGAGGCCACTTGATAAATTCCAGGAAAGCAAAAATAAAACAGAATTGAAAACAGTCTAATCATCAAAGCTAATTACAAAGAAGAGTGAATCGCTTTTTTTCCCTCTCTCTCTCTCAAGTGCATCTGGTTAAAAAAATTTTAAAAAAGACCAATCTAATAAAAATGAGCTGTGCTGCTGGCCTCAATAGGAACAGAAGTATCTTGGGGGAGAGAATTACTTATAAATATAAAACCAAAGACATTAGCTTTGGAAAGTCATTCATAAAACTTCTGGTGACAAAGACACAAGCGTCTGGGGAAGGCCTCAGGTTGGATCAACGGGAATTCTGCCCCTGCAAGCCTGTGGCTGCTCCTGTTCCAAAGGCAGATAAGTGGAACATGGGACATTCTGTAGAGATGATGTTTTCTGGGCAAGAAGCCTTGGGGGTCTTTCCAAAAACGACCTTGAAGATGGCCTAGAAGAATGAGTAGAGTGTGGCATTGAGAAGACTGACCTTCGCCCTCTTGCTCCTCACCTGTCTGACACAGACTGAGGCAAGAGATCACAGGGGCCAGAGAGCTCACGGTCCTCCTCCATGGCTATGGACAGCCTCGCCTTCAGAATGTGTGTGCAAGCCTCAGCCAATGAATCAATACGAAAGCCAAATCTCAGAAGCGGGGAAACAGCTCTGTGCCTTCAAGAAAGCCCTAATGATGGTGAAATTGGGGTGTCAATTGACTGAATTGAGGGATCCCAAGTATTATTTTAGTTGCATCTGTGAGAGGGTGTTTCTGGGGAAGACTAACATGTGGGCTGACAAACTGAAAAAGACCCACTCCTCAGTGTGTGCAGCACCATGTAACCATTTAGAAACTGGATGCAGGGGACAACTGTCTTTCTAGCTGTTTCTTCTGGAGCAACACGTGTTTCCCCCTGATGTGGTCCGTGGCCAACTTGGCCAAAGTTCTAAGCCTTTGGACTCTGGGACTTACACTCGAAGTGCTGAGGGCTCCTGAGATTAAGCATTGCATTTACTGTCCTCTCCTCTGGTGTTGGTTCCCAGCTCCTTGAGTCAACTACCTTTGGTCTCCTGTTGTGTGACCCAATTCCCTAGTATATCCCCTATCACAGGCAGACATTTAACTGGTTCTATTCTCTGGTAAGCCCTGCATACTGAACCCCAGGACATTTGTTATAGGTAGATCCCCAGGAATCACAGACTTCACTGTTCTACCTTTCCAAGTGGGACAAGAGAAGATACCATTCTTATTTGATCTTTCAATGACTGATGTTGACCAGTGATCTCATGATACAGCAGTGAGTAAAGCCAAAATGCATTGCTCTTGTTAGGCATTTTTGTTCACTGGACCAACCTAATAACTACAACCATGAAACGTGGCTGACATTCATCCCGCTGCTATCTCTTACAGAAAGAAACAGAAATACATAAAAAGCTAAGGATACATGATGGAGACAGGACCAAACCTTTGCAAACTGAGAGGAAGACACACACCATTACATCAGCACTGTTTGCTGCAGCCTCATGGACATCAGCCATCACCAGCACCAGGGGAAAAGGACCATGAATGATCTCCACCCAGAGGAGGGGCATCAGGAGGGGAAAAGAGCTCCATGCCAGACTGAAAAGATTCCAGAGTGTTCCAAGTGCAGAGATGGACCAAAGGGTTAACATGGCTACACCTGGAACAGCTCTCAGGTGACCAGGTTCCTCTGATAATGTTATCCACCCAGACAAGTACACATCACCCCACAGAAAGGGGTAGAGCCAGTTGTTTGTAATTGAATGAGCTAAATGGCCAGTCTATACAGTCACTTTCCTCTCAGGGCCTCAGGGAGTCCAAATTAAGGAAGCCTGCTGGGTCCTTTTACCTCTCAGGAGTGACTAGTACAGAAATACATTAGACACCAGTAAAGAGAAAAGGCACAGAGAAAAAATCTCCCAGAACTTTGAACCCATGTTCAAGTCCCTGTAAGAAAACCAATGCCCTCTCTAGCAGGAGGAACAGAATAGAACTTGAACTTGGCACAGGCTGGTGCTTCCATGTTCAGCCCTGAGAACAGGCAAGTTCTCACACAGCTGAACAATGGGAATTTGCAAAGGTTTCTGTGTGGGTTCCTCAAACAGCCTTGCAAACACTTCACATCTTACCTGGCACACAACAAGGCCTGAACAAATGGCTTACATCCCTCAATTTGTTTTTGGTGCTTTTTCTGTTTTGTTTTGTGGTGGTGGGAATCCGAACCTAGGGCCTCTTGAATGCTAAGCAAACACTCTACCCCTAAGCTGTATATAAACCCCAGCCAGAGTCTGTGTCTTATGGCAGTTTGTGAAAAATGCACAAAACCTCTCGAAGACTGTCAGATGAGCCTTTCTGTCACTGTTTTTCTGTATTCTCTCCATCCCCTGATTTCTACTGAGCCAAGAGCAAGCAGTAAAAGCTAAAGGAACATCTTAAAGTCAGGTTCTGAGGGCAGGCTGGGTACAGGGGCCTCTGGGATCTCCTCACATCTCTGACAGCTGGCCTTTATTCCAAGCTGACAGCCACAAGAAGCTCGTGTTCCTCAAGGGCAGGAGAAAATCCATTATGAGCTTCTGATACCCAAATAGTGAGGAGACCCCAAAAGGTTGGAATTCAAGAGATTTGACCAATAAATATCCCTCACAGGCACACAGATACAAGAAAGGATGTGATAAGGAACACGGGAAGCTAAATTAAATGTTCACCAAACTGAGTTTCCCAGGAAAGATGAGAAGGAAATGCTTCTTTCCATGGTGATTTAGAAGTAGGTGTCAGACCTTAGGACTCAGTGCTCACCCAGATCAACAAAACACTTATTTTAAATAGAAACTGATGATCAACTGGGTCAGATGTCATGGCATACATCTTGGCATTGCCACTGTAAACCACTTCACTGAACAGGGGGCTGCATGAATGCCAGGCCCTGGGCATGGGGTGATATGCCAGGCCCTGGGCATGGGGTGGCATGCCAGCCTCCAGGGAGCTGACCTTGAGAACTCCAAACCCAGACCTGTGCCGTGATAAGAACTCTGGATTACTGTGCTTGCTACTTTCAGGATGGTAACTCAAGAGGGTCATTTTCTAAATAGGAAAACAAAGACCAGAGTTTACAGGAACCAGCCCACTATGAGGAGATTTAGCAGCTAAAGAAACTGTACCTTGTAAAAACAATGGGCAGCAACAACACCCAAAGCCCAGGTCTTCCCCTCACATTGTGGCCTCAGGTGGTGCACATTGGAACCCAAATGGCTTCAGGAAGGGGTGCTGTCTGAGTGGGACTAAGGCTGCCTGGTTCCGTGGCCCAGAATCAGCGCTGGGCTTTATTGCAGCCACACTGCTGTTCTCCACGCAGCTTGGACTGGGCCAGGCTCCTAGGGCATCCGCAATCTCTGGGCTTGGAGGACTGAAAGGTGTCCAGTAAGGCAGACCTAGAATATCTAGTCTCTCATGGTGCCATGGAGTAGCTATGGAATGTCCCCAATGGCCCGTCTGTGAAAGTTATGGTCCTCAGTCTGTGACACTGTTGGAAGATGGTGGAACTTTATTTTTTTTTCTTAGAAAACATGGCCCAATGGAGGGAGTTTAGGTCATGTGCCTGCCACTGAAGGGGATACTGAGTTGTTGGACCCGTTCTGTCAGTGCTCTGGCTTTCCTGCTAGTATGAGGTAAGCATCTCTGACCCCCTTCCCCATTGCATTCCCACCATGAGGTGCCTCCTCAGCTCAGACAGAAAGCAACAGACCAACTCATCATGGACTGAAACCATGAGCCCGAATAATCTTTTCTTCAGATGTTCATTGTTTTGGATATGTTATCATAGTGCTGGAAAGCCGAGGTACAGGGGCATGCTGTGGGGCAAGCCCCCAGCCTTACACATACAGACACACACACACACAGACATACACACACATGCACACACACGCAGACACACACACACAGGCGCACAAAGAGACATATACACAGACACACATAGGCATACACACAGACACACACAGAGACATACACAGAGACACACACATAGACATGCACACACACAGACACAGGCACATACACACACAGAGATACACACACAGACACACAGTCACACACACAGACACAGGCACATACACACACAGAGATACACACACAGACACACATGCACACACACAGACACACACACACTTGGGGGCTACTCAGAACCAGCTGCATGTACCACTGCAGAAGATGAGGGAAAAAGAAACAGCATCCTGGTGGCCAGGTGTCAAGTGGGTCCTCAGCCAACACTACTAGAACTTTCTCTACTGGACTCTACGAAAGCACCGTCACTTATATATCAACATTTGTTCTTAACCCTGGAGTCAAAGGAACCCTCTCAGTAAAGAGAAGTCAAGTGCAAGTAGAGTGGAGTTCAAGTCCAGCCATGTGATCTTGGTCTATACTCACTAATAAAATCCACAAATTGCAGCTGGAAGGTTAAAGCCACCACTGTTGGAGGTGGGGGAGAAAAATCCATCAAGACATGTCCATCAATCAATGACTGGATAAACAACTATACTATGTTATATGCATGTAATAGAATTTATCCAGCCTTTGAAAGGAAGGCAATCCTGTCACATGTTACCACAGGGGTGAACCTTGAGGACATTATACTGAGTGGAAAATACTGGTTCCTGAAGGACAATCAGCATCTGACCTCTCTCACGGGATACCGACAGTAGCCAAATCACTGGGAATGATAGTTGCCAGAGGCCTGGAAAGGGAAGAACTCTATGTTTAATGGACATAGAGTTTCAAATCTGCAAGATCAAATACGATTTGGAAATTGGATGCACAGCAGTGTGGCTATACTTAACATTTCCTTAATTATATAATTAAAAATGGCTAGAATGGTACATTCTATATTTAGTATAAATTTCCACAACTTTTAAAGAATACATTTTAAACCAACAAAATGATACCAAACTCCAGAGCTTAAGAAAAATTGAGGTAAGAGAATGTACACGAGTAAACACAGAGTGCCAGCACAAAAAAGATTTCAGATCAATGTCTTTCTTGAACTGTCTCTATATTCATGATAGGAAGTAAGGCTACGGGCCAAAGTAGAGAAGAGTGTGGATCCCAGAAGTCAGGAAAGCTGGAGTCACAATTCACTGATGCAAAGCTGGTTGCTCTTCTTGACAGCAAGAACCTCCCAACCTCTCTGGTACTCAGAGTCCTGAGCTGTTCCATGGGCAACAGAATCATGCAGGCATCAGAGGGGGCTGCGTGCTCAGGATGAGGACAAGTGCAGTGCATGGGAATTGCCTGCCACACACTCCCAGGCCTCGGTGATATCACGAGGGCAAAAACAGAACTAACTCAATGTGTCTCAGGCTTACAGCCTTAACATCCTCATGCCAGCCTACTGCTGGGGCTGCACCCCCACCACCACAGCTGGAATGGTGTGTCCACCTATGGGCAGAACCCTGAGCAATGTGGGTCCTGCAAGCTATGCCAGCAGATGCCTCTCAGTGGGCCTGGTACATTGTCTCCATAGACATAACTCGTACCTGCGCATGCTCAGCAAGGTTTCTGGTGTGAGCCTGCCTGCACTGCCAGATACTCCTTCTGAAGCCTTCATCTAGGGAGCTGAAGACAAGGCTGTGAATAACATCACCCAGCAGCCATGACCTCAGATGCCTCTCCTGTCTCCTCCTCTCCTCCTTTCCTCCCACGTTTCTCATTCCCATCTGCACAGCGAGGAAAAGGTCAATAAGCACAGCCCCGTCTTGGGATTGTCACCCAAGCTCCACATTAATGGGAAACTGACATCTGCAAAAAGATAACTGCCAACTCATTTCCCCCATATCGCCTTGGTGGCCAAGAATGGTCACCACCTGGGCTAAGGATGCCCACCTTCACTCTCACCCAAGGAGCACAAGAGACCAAGCCCTGCAACTCTGTGAGCTGTTGTCTGATCCACAGCATCTATGGGTGTACAAACACACACACACACACACACACACACACACACACACACACACACACACACACGACCTTAGCCTGAAATTAACTGCAACAGCACAAGAAATCAGAACAGCCAATGGCAACACATGGTCACAAAAGAAATGAGACTTGGACTTGAATCCCAGCTGTAGACTGGGCACACCAGCGTGGCCTGCCAGTCCAGACAACTCTCCTAGCTCATACCTGATGCAACCTCCAGGTTCTGTCCCCCTCCACTACCTTGCTCCAGCCATAGCTCTTAGGCCAGCTAATATATATTTCAGCCACTCCCTACCCTTCAGCCAAAATCAGATGCATGGCCCTACCTACCTGAAGAGGGGGTGGACAGGAGAGACAGTGCAGTGGGTAAAGCACTTGCCTGACAAGCACAACTACCCAGTACTCACGTAAAATTCCTGGCTTACCAGTACACAATTGTAATCCCAGCACTGGAGAAGCAGAGAGAAAAGAATCCTTGGAGCACTCTGTCTCTTAACTTGTGACCTCCAGGCTAAAGATTGGCCTTGTCTCAAAAAGAGAGAGCTGACATTCTCAAGGGTAACACCTGGGATCATAGCCTCACTTCCATACTCATACATTGCACATATGCCCACACATATGCAGCCACACAGATACACACGTACACACATGCACTCACACACAAACACACATGCATTGTCGTAGTCAGCCACATGCCACTGGGATGAACCTTCCGAACCAGGCACAATTATGGGAGGAAGGGATTTATTGAAGTTACAGATCCAGGAGAAGTTCCATAATGGCAAAAGAGGCTGGCCCTCTTTCACAGGTCCAAGCAGAGAGAGAAAGAGAGAAAAACCATCACCCACATAGTCATACACCAGCAAACAGGCAGGGGAAAGGAAAAGAGAGATTTCCTTCCCCTGGAGCTTCCTTATATCCTGCTCCCTGAGGAGAGAACTGCCCACTCTGGAGGAAGGGCTCACTCTGGAGGAGGGACCTCCTACTTTAATTAATCCTTCTGTCAAGCAACCTGAGAGACCCAATCAAGATTATTGTGGATCACTAAACAAGTCAAATTGACAACAAAACTTAAGCATCAAACACACCACCACCACCACCACCACAACAACAACAACATATACATGCACACCACATTCACACAATGCAGAAGGAAGGAAAAGAGGGAGGGAAAGAGAGAGAACAAAATGACAAGGGGATGGAAGAATAACATGCCTGTGTCCCTAAGACACAGAAGCTCTAAGGAAGAACCAGGTGTTTCCACCATAGTCCTGTCCTCTGTCCTCAAGACTTCACAGTGGAAGAAGAGAGTCACACCACCTGGGAAGACATCACAGGTGGGCCCCTGGAGGAGCTAGCCAATGTCCTATGGGCAAAGACAGATGCCTCACTAGTGGGAGCCTATGGGGAGGGTGCATGTCATCTGACCTGTGCTGGCAACATCCAGAGGAAGGCTTAGCGGAACCTCCGAGCAGCTGCCTAAGGTGGCTCCCACCTGGCCTGATGCTGCAACCTTATGCTATCTTTTTTCTTTTCGTGCTCCTCATCAACTACATCACAAGGACCGCCAGAGAAGAGCCGCCAGGGCCACAAGAGACAAAGCTAAGTGCCAGCCAGACACCTGTGTCCCAGGAAAAGCCGTGTGGGAACAGAAAACAGGCAGGCTTGGCCAAATCTCAGTTCTTGTTTCTATCAGCAGGGGTCACATGGTGTTAAGTCTGGGATTCATGTTACATGTAGAAACTCTTTTTGTAAGAGCTCTTTTTCATTAAGATAGCAAGTCTATTAATGAAGAAAGGGCAGACCATGGTCGAAATTAACAGAAGTCACAGTCAGAACATTATTAATAACTAATGCTCCTCTTACAGCAAATATCTCTTAAAGGACTTATGGATTTAGTGCTTTTCTTAAAGATTTTCCTGAACAATCTTCATTAATCCTTACTATAACCTCTCTCTCTCTCTCTCTCTCTCTCTCTCTCTCTCTCTCTCTCTTCCCCCCCCCCTTGGCATGTGTGTATCCAGGACCTTGCACATGCTAGAAAACCATCCTCCACTGAGCTACATCCCCAGACCTTGTTTCACTTTGAACTCATGACCCTCCTGCCTCAACCTCCTCATTCAGGGTTGCAGGTATGTATCTCCATGTTCAACAAGATATCATCATCATCATCCCATTACTGTGATTTTATAGATGACAAACTTGAGCACAGACACCAGGAAGTACCCTGGACAGGAAGGTGCTTCAAAACACATCTTCCATATCCAGAATCATAAGCAAATTCACCGTGCTCAGCTCTCCACGAGGCATGATGGCAAAGAGGAACACTGGTGAGAACAGCAGCTTGATCTTAAGAATATCACCTGTGTCAGCCTCCCTCCCTGAGGTGGTTGAAGGAAATGTCCCCTCAGAGGCTCCTGTGTTTTGAATAATTGTTCCCCAGCTGGTGGTGATTTGGGAAAGTTATGGAGCCTTCAGAAGGTGAGGCCTTGCTGGAGGAGGTGTACCATGAGGAGCAGATATTGGAATTCGAGTCTCACCCACTTGCCAGAACTAGCAAGCTCTCTCTTGCTGCTACTTCCCAGCTAATGTGACAAGGTGTGATGCCCAGCTCTCATGCTTTCCCTGATATGATGAAACTTCCCCTCAGGACTGTAAGCTGAAATATGTATTTTTCTCCCATAATCTGCTTCTGGTCAGGTGTTTCGTCCCAGCAACAGGACAATAACTGCAACACTCCCTCATTTCTAAAGTGGAGGTTATTACCACCTCACTGGGTAACAGTTACAAAATAAAATAAGCCAAAGACAAGTGCCATCCTAAGCTGTCTGCAAAGATGGTGCTGCTCAGCCTGTCCATCACCCCCTGCCTGGAGAGGGGATGGGGTCAACATCTTAGATCAAAATTGGATGATACTACCCCATTTCTTTTTCTTTTTTCTTTTTTTTGTTTTGTTTTGTTTTGTTTTTCAAGGTAGGGTCTCACACTAGCCCAGGCTGAGCTGGAATTCACTATGTAGTCTCAGGGTGGCCTTGAACTCATGGCGATCCTCCTACCTCTGCCTCTCAAGTGCTGGGATTAAAGGCATGCACCACCACGCCCGGCTGATGCTGCCCCATTCTAAAAGACCTTATGAGTCCAGATGAACTTGACTAGGAATAAAAGATCAAAGAGTGAAATTGCTTTTTTCTTATTTTCAAAATATTGAAAATATAAGTCTTCATTGAAATAGAAAAGGAACAAGTTACAAAGAAGAAGGGGTTCAGTGGAAAGGAGAAAGAGGGGGACAAAAGAAAATAATGAGAAGGGATTGTGATAAATATATATATATATATATATATATGCATACACACACATACACAAACACACAGGAAAATTGTCAATAAAGCATTTAAAAAAAAGAAAATTATGGATCTTGAACTTGAAGGCACTAAAAGCCCTGAGGTCTGAAGGTCTACTATGCCAACTGACAGCAGCTTGGTTTGAGGCTAAAGAAAGTGTGTGGCCTCTGAGTGTCAGTCCAACAATGCCTCCATGTCTCCAGATGACTGTGAAGCAGTCGGGTGATGGGCACCAGTGAGTTTCAGCTGCATTGAGGATGGCAGATCTCATTTACCTCAATAGCATGGAGTCCTCGCAAGTACCTACAGTTAAGAGCCAAGACCTAAGGACAACAATAAAGGGTGCCTATTCTCAGGAGGCCTGCAATGAAGATGCAATGAAGTGAGCATAACGGAATATACCAAACACTCTACACATGCAGACGAAAGGGAAGCAGGAAAACCAATGTTGGCTACATGCTGTGTCAGCAAGGTACACAGTATGAACCATCTGCCTTGGATCCCAAGCACCCAAAGCTTGTTTCAGAAATGCACACCATGTGTGTGCCTCCAGGCAAGAAGATTGGGGCTTCTTGAGAGTAATGACAGTGCCTATTTCCCACACTGTCCCCAGTATTACACACAGGGGACAGACTCAAGTGATGGATGGATAAATGGTGGAAGGGTAGGTTAGTGAAGGTTGGATAGATGAGAGGAGGATATTAAAATTGACAGACCTGTCTTGGGAAGCTTCCTTGAGTCAATCAAAGTCTACAGACCAAGGCTCTTCCCACGGCCATGGGCCCCCATGCTTATTCTCAGAGCCTGAAGACGTCTTGCCTGCAATCCCTGACCTGCACAGTCCCTGCCTGTATCTGGACTGTGCTCGTAATGCAGGCTTATCCTCTCGGACTCTCACTCCAGGTCTCTCCCCATCACCTTTCACACAGTTCTGGTCCTAGCCTGGGCTCCTGACCCTGCTTTTCTGTTGATTCGTGGTTTCTAAATGAGCCTGGCAAAGCCGACAGCCACAGGCCAGCACACAGAGCACACTGGGGTGAATTTTGTCACAGGTACTGCTGACCTCTGAGATGTGGAATGGCGCTCAGTGGCTTCTGCTTCCCCGTCCATGAAGGACCATGCCCTTTCTTCTTTCTATTCCTAACCCCAAGTCTGGCACAAAATCCACTCTAACTTCTTCCCATCCTCAGGAAGGAAAGGAACAGGTGGGAACAGTAAACGTCACCGAATTCCCAAAATGCAACCGTTTGTTTCATCCAACAAGACTGCAGATCAACTCCTCTGCCCTTCTCTCCTTCCTACCCTGACCTTGAAGCACCATTATTCTAAGTGGCTTTGGTTTCATTTGTTTGTTGGCATAACAGAACATCCTGTGAGGAATATTGGCATGTTTTTTCCAAAATGACATTGAATAACTTTACCTCATGTAAATAAATGTTTTCAACCTAAATGAGTCATTTAGTGGGAAGAGTGAGTTTGCCAGCCTGCACATGGCTTGACCCCTTGAGTTAGTGGGGGATGGGGCATTTTGTCTGTGCCTGACAAACACTGAGAATAATGAGATTTTTTTTTAGCAGCAAAATCCATTGCTGTGTGCATGGAAGACAGAGAAACAAGGAGCTAGCTAGTTTAAAACTCTGAGATCAGGCAGAGCTCTCCATGGAGGAGAACCTAGCCATATCACTTTCTTGCTATAAAGCCTACATGGTAGATGAAGTAGTTTGATCCTTAAGAACTCACCTGGGGTTGTGCAGATTAAATTAAATCATTCATTCTATGCCCAGCATTTGAAAACAGCTCAGCATGTAGTAAGCAGTCAACCAATGCTAGCTCTTGCTCCTATTCTCCAGAGATGGTGTAGTAGGAAGGTGTGCTGCCCTGTACGGTAGGACTAGACACAGGGGGCTACTGAACCGCCAATTAACTAAAATTAAATGAAATTAAAAAATTAATTCCTCAGCTGCACAAGCTTCCTGCAAAGACTCAATAACTTCCTGTGGCTGGTGGCGCCTGTAGACAGTGCACATATTAAGTAGTTTCATCAAACGCACATCCTACGAGGAAGCACTGGTATAGAAATAGCAGAAGACTTGACTTGAAGAGGTCTGTCTGCGTGACATCGGACAGGTTTCTTAACACCTCTGTGTCTCATTATAGGAATAACTGTAGCCACATGGTTCTATCCTGTTGAGAGTTTTCAGCTGTGCAAGTGCTTATGACTAGCTTATAGCAACAGTAAACACTCACTGGATATCCTCTAGCAAAGGAACAAATACACAGAGAGGTGCAGGAAGGAGACTTAAGAGAAGGTTGTGGAAAGCAATGCCCGCACAGTCAACTCTATAGCAGACAGTCTGCTCATGTTCAGCATGTGTTCAGAGCATCAACTATACATGGACACCAGACACACAGATGTGACAAAAGCGGTGTCTTCATGGAGTTTACCATCTCAATAAAGATGTGACTATTGTCATAAACACCCACAAGGAAAGCAAAGTGTAAAGCTACCCACGAGGGAGTGCCTAATAAAAGGGCACTTATGGATGGATGCATGGGTTGATGAATGCATAGATAGGCAGGTGGATGCATGGATGAGTGGGTGGATGTATGGATGGATGGACAGGTGGACAGACAGATGGGAGGAGGCTTGATAATACACAAGCAGTTAACTGGGCTCCAGTTAAGTGGATCCAGAGCTAAGTACTCTCTGGAGTGGATGTGGCTAAATTAGGGCGCCGTTGCCTGGAGACACTAATAAATGATCATAAAGCAGTCTGCAGCAGCGTTATGTATAAAAGCTTCATCACTGGAAGCAGGAATCTTACTACCCAAATGCCTGAGATAGGCATGGCCACACACACATGCCCTCCGGTTTCTATTCTGGGCTCAGCTGTGACTCACCCAGTCAGCTAGGACTGCTCCTTAGCAGAGACTCTAAAGGACAGTGCCTTTCACTGGCCGTACACACAGAGAGGAAGTATCAAACTGCCCAGAGAAGCAGTCCCCAGGCCCGCCTGGGGCTGTCAGGCACTGGGGTGGCTTTATCAAGAGGTAGTGGACCCTGGCATCTCACATGTGTGTGTTTCTCATTCCAACATCTACAAGTTCCCTTTGGTAGCTCCGCACCTCAATGGGGAGGAGGCCACGCTGAAGCATTCGACATCATTCAACCAGCAGCGTAGGCTTAAGGAGTTTGCTAGGATCAGCTTGCATGCTGAACCAGATGGATGAGAAGAGACATGGTTCAAACCCTGAGTGTTGGCCTCACCTATGGGCATCTGGTCAACCTGTGCCTTGCTCACCTCCTCATTATTCACAGGAAGAGGTCCAGCCCAACCCGCGCTGCCCACCCTGAAGTTTGTAGCGCACTACCTTCCCAACTTTACCACAACTATGTCGCTCCTCACCCTAGTGGGAAATAAAAGATACGATGTGTGTGGAAATTAAGTACCAGAGTCACACCAGCTACCTCCTCCATGACTATGAGTCTGGTTTCCAAATAGTTACACAAGAGGTATACTCACTGTCAGATATCTACGGCATGTGAGGATACCACCTGGTAGTTCTGGGGATATTCTATGAGACCCAAACAATATGAGACAATCGCTAAGGTTCTTTCTGTGTCTAATATTCTCCAAGGATTCCTGCTCCCCAAGTGCTTGAAACAAACTCCACATGTCTTTCCCTCATCTTAATGCACCCAACATCCTCTACACCATGGAATCCTCTGGGCAGCGGCCCTTCTTAACAGATCCTTTGTAGAATTACAGACTGCTTCTTTCCCACACAAGTCAACTCTTTCCCCAAAATTATAGACTTTATTATATGTTATGCTTTTTTAGTTAAGGTTCGGATGTAGTTAACCTTTCTCTCATTGCTGCAACAAAGAACCCAAGCAAAAGCGGCTTGCTGAGGAATGGATTTATTAGGTTTACGGACTTGAGGGGAGACTCCATCCTGGCAGGGAAAACGATGGCATGAGCATAGGGGTGGACATCACCTCTGCCACAGCACTGCAAATAGTGGCAGGAAGGTGTGCCAAACACTGGCAAGGGGAAGCTGGCTTATAACCCCCATAAACCTGCCCCCAACAACACAGCTCCAGCGAGGCTCCAACACCCAAACTGCCCTCAGCTGGGGAGCGATCATTCAGAACACATTCGTTTGTGGGGACACCTGGATCACGCTATGACAGGTTCTTTTCTCTTCTAGTGGCTGCCCAGCCCCTATTATGATTGACCAAAAATCAATGGCTGTCAAGTTCCACATATTGTGCATTTTCTCTATGTCCCGTGTAGAGGAGGCTCAACATGTAATGATGACAAAAACCCTGGCTGACGTGGAGGGGCTCAAGCTGAGTCTTCAAGGCACTCAGGTTAACTTCAAAATGAGAGAGGCTGCCACAAGAACTTCCTGAGGAATGAGAAAAGAGGCCAGGAATGCAGCGCAGGAGAAAGACACCAAAGGGGAAATAGGAAGTAGCCCCCAAAATGAGAATTTTGATATGACACATGAAAAGAGAGATGAGGGGGGATTCCTGTTTTCGGAACTCCATCTTTCTCATTGAGGGTCATCTCTCTAGCCCTCCTATTCAGACCCCTTTCCTTTGTAGACAACTTGTTTTTTCACTTGTTTTTTATTTTTTATTTTATTTTTTGGTTTTCTTGAGGTAGTGTCTTGCTCTAGTCCAGGCTGACCTGGAATTCACTATGTAGTCTCAGGGTGGCCTTGAACTCCTACCTCTGCCTCCCGAGTGCTGGGATTAAAGGTGTGCGCCACCACGCCTGGCTTTTTTAATTGTTTTTTATTATATTGTTTTGCACAAGTTGTCACACTGTAGTTCAGGCTGTTACCCAGGCTGTCCACTATCTCCCACCAACCTTCCTCTCTCACCCTTATGAGTGCTGGGATTATAGCAGAATGTCACCACTGCTGGCTGGAGCCAACCTTTCTAAGTCCCCTTAAGATGTAGCAGGGATCACATCTTCCCAGCTTTCCTGCCCCTTGGTCACTCTGTGCTTACCTGACCTCTCGGCCTGATCACCTTCTCCATTCCATAAGCCTTGACCCAAAACAGCACTATCCAACTTGGCATTGAGTGACAAGGCTAAAATTAGGACTGTTTCCATAGATATCCAGACTTCTCTGGAGCAAGTCTGCTCAGCTCCCAAGTGGAACAAAATACAGTTTTTCCATTCTGACTGCAAAATGACCCTGGGGTCTGGAAAATCTAAGCCTGTCCATGTGTGTTAACTCTTCTGAGCCTTCTCAGCCCCTTGGGACCCTGTCTGTAGGCAACTACAGTGGCCATAGGTATTCAATGATCTGGAAAACACCGGGCAGGAAAAGGCAGGGAGGCAACCCTGAGATGCACCCGGGCTCTCTCGTGCCATCGGCTCTACCAGCACCTTGGATGCATGAGAGGGGAGGATGCTCCTTCCATCCCACTTCAGAAAGAAGGACCAGCAACACGTCACATCACTCAACATTAACAGGCAGGAAATAGGCTTCAAAGATGTCTAGAGGAGACGCTGAGGAGATCGCTCAGTGGGTAGGCATAAAGACCGGAGTGCTGGGCTGGAGAGATGGCTCAGCGGTTAAGGCACTTGCCTCCAGTGCCTAAGGCCCCAGGTTCAATTCCCTAGTACCCATATAAGCCAGACCCACAGAGCCCTGGTGTGCTCCGTTCTCTCTCTCCCTCCCTCCCTCTTTCTCTCCCTCTCTCTCTGCTTGAAAATGAATAAATAAAATATTAAAAAATTTTTTGAAAAAGACCTGAGTGCTATTCCCAGCATCCGCATAAATGCATGCCTACAGCCCTAGTGCAAAGGGGGACAGAAGCAGTACTGCTGGGGCTTGCTGGCTAGGTCATATAGCAAAAAAGAAAAAAGAAAGAAAACCAGCAAGCTCTAGAGTCCAAGTTCACTGAGAGACCCTGTCTTGAGAACACAAGGCAGAAGAGCTAGGTAACACCACACAACATGCACTGGATGATACAAACAAATGATGAAACGCCAGTCATTTCCGTAAGTCCAACTCTTGCAAATTACAGTCTATGCAAGCTCATTTTAACAGCAACCCCGGATGGGCAGTAGGTAACAGGAAAGGAACCCAGGATATCCCCAAGCACGAACAGGGTAAACTCAGTGTTTTTCTCTAGCTGGTAGTCACTGAAGAGTTGATGAGTACGATGATAGACCTGCCCTGGCTCAGGGAAAGGGAGCCTAAGAGACAACCCCTATCCAGAAAGTGGTCACTGGAAGGACAGAGACACAAAATGTGAAGTGTCTTGGTCAGTACCAGGACTAAAGTCAGATTCAGGTGACGCTTGGGAACAGAGGAGATGGGCCGATGTGGGCCCAGGTAAACATGGATGACTCCCGGTGTATTTTGCTCTGAGTCCCCAGTTCCAGTTAAGGGCTCCCCTTCACTGAGTGGATTACTTGGCTGAATTAACAGCAGTTGATTGGAACCAGAATCTTGGGCCCCCAAAGAGAAATGCACTATATGAGTGATTTACAAAGAGCTACTAACAATAGAATCTAGCCAATTCAGAAATGTGTTTCTAAGTTAACCTACACTGATTTCACTCTCCAATGGAGATTCTGTTTGTATTTTTCAGAATGCAGAGAGAGAGCTATGGACCCTCCAAACCCATCAACGAACCACAGGCTGATAGCTGACACGGGGCAAGAGATGAGCCACACCAGATCTTCCATGAAGGACCCATATGGAACCCCGCAGAGAGTGGTGGGATAAGCAAGAGACCCACAACCACAGCCAGTGAGTCAACACAGGATAAGCCAGACAGACACCAATGATTTCAACATAACCTAAAGCAGAAGTACAGAGGCCCCTAAGACCTCAACAATAAAGCAGCCTTAATACTCACCCACTGTGACTCAGGGAACTGAGCGGAAGAGGGGACGGAAAGACTGTAAGAGCCATGGTGAGGGAGAACTCCCAGAGAAATTGATCCCCACAGTAACAACATACAAAGGGGGGGTGGAAATGGGTTGAGGGAAGAGGGAAATTGGGGAAATGGGGCTATCAACTCATTATTTGCTCATTCAATGTATCTAATTATGGATAATAAAGGAAAAAAACAAACATGGATGGCTGTTTGATAGTGCCACAGGAGCCGCCATTTCCAGAGTCCTGTTTTAAGGCTAACAGACACGTTTACACAAACACTCATCTCTTTTCCTCCCTCCCTCTCTGCTACTTTTTCCTAGAATACTTTTTTTAACTGCATAGATCACACCTGTGAGGCAAAGAACCCCAAACAACATTCAATTTTTATAATGAAGGAAATTAAGTTAACTGATCACCTTTAGAAAATACTAGAGCCTAGACGAACAGCCGTGACTTGAACACCAGCAATGGTTACTGGAGTGAAGTCAGCTAAATCCTCCTGGCACCAGGAAAGTGAGTCTATTTCCATATCAACAAGGACAAAGAAAACAGAGCGAGTGGAGGGATAGACTGTGCTCTGGGAGGTATAAAGTTGAGGTTGGGGTGCTAGAAAGATCTAACAAAAAAAGGTATTCTGACACCAATCGGTTGGCTTCTGTCACTCCCTACACAGAAAGCTGGCTTGACCACCATGGGGCCCCTTGCAGTACCCCAGAAACGACACAACCACGAACTGACCCTGCCTCCATCAGGCACCTTGTCGAATGGGTGTCTGAGCATCTGCCCCTTACAAAGTCATTCTCAGACCTAGTGAGCTAGAGGGCTCAGAACCTTGCCCAGTATGGGTCAGGCACATATTCCAAGCTAACTATGACCATGACTAACCCACTATTCCACGTCTGTGTGTCTTGGAGAAGAGCAAACAGCTCTCGTTCTCAACCTCGTGAGTCTCTTTCCTCCACTACCTCAAGATGGATCACAGCTGTGGGCAAGTCACTTATGCTCTTGAACTTGAGATTCCCAATGAATGAAGCAAGTTCCCTTGGAATTTAAGGAATGGCTATTAAACAAACAGAGGGCATGCGAGGCCTCCCCAGGCTCCTGCTGGGAGCTGGTCTTCTGAGTAAGTGACAGAACAGACTGAAAATGCCCATGACTGAGGATAGGGTCAAGAGCCTGATCTAGCTGGGAAAATGCTCCTTTTCCATTCAAACGAGACCCTTAGAACAAAAAGCAAACACACTCACCTCTGCCCCAACTTACCCAGGCAGCAAGGAGGACCTGAAGGACAGGGACTCAGCTGTCTCTTCCAGCCAAATGAGAAGATCCTGAGCAGGGAGGATGGCCCTGTCAGAGCGCACAACCTCACTCCTGCAGGCCTGGCTTCGTGTTTGGGGTTATTATCCATGCCCTGCCCACAATAAACCCTTGGATCAGGCGTCTTTCTTTTTTTAAACCCCATGGCATAAGCAGCGCTCCGTGAAGGCACGCCTTGATGACCGATGACTACGAGCTGTTCTGGGGTGGATGAGACAAACGGTGTTTATTTATGTCCACTGCTCTGAATGGTGTCAGAGAAGCCCTCGATTCAGAAGGCACTGAGGCCCCGTGCCTCCTGGGGACTTTGCCAGGGATATAACAAGGTAGCTTAAAGAGTGCATGGGTTGAGGGTCATGATCTGTAGAGTCTCCCAGAGAGCACAAAACCTTGGGCTCTCAGCTCAGAGGGGTCCATCTCCCTCAGGTCAGCTGGTCACCAGCCTGGAGGCAACAGGGCACAAGGAAAGGGCACTGAACTAGGAGTCAGAGCACTGCAGCTGACAGGCTGTGACCCCCGGTACCCTCGGTGATCCCAAGAGCCTTTAATCAATCTGCTTCTGACACCATGTGATCCTCTCATGTTCACATGTCCTCCTCTGCCCTCAAGCTGCATTCTGAATCCTGGTTCTCCACTCCCTCCATTGCCCTCTCCCTCCTCCCCAGAAGCCTAGGATCTGCCTCCCACCTCCAATCCTCCGCCCTACTCAAGACACAAAAGGCCAAGTACAAGTCATGGGTTTCATCTCCTCCTCCGCTGCCTGGCTCCGTCACCTCCCTCCTCTACCCACCCTGACATTTTTCTTCCTCTCCTTCCTCCCAGATTGGGGGAAAGTTCTGAGGTCAGGTCAGACTAAGGAAGCATCTCTTCACCACAGTGGCCCTAAAGATAGCTGCCTAATATGTGAGAAAAAGCCCTCCCACACCTCTCCTCTCTTCTAGCCCTGATTTCCTTCCTCCAATCAGGAAACCTAAATGAGAAAATGGTACATTATTTCTACAGAACTTCGCTTTGCCCACTTAGCTTTGTCAAACAAAAAAACCTGATCTTTCCTGGCTGATCTGATCCTCTGTGAGATTCCTGTGGACCCTGCATAGGGGCCTGTTGTAGTCAGCCACATGCCACTGGGATGAATCTTCAAACCAGGCATAATTTGGGGGAGGAAAGTATTTATTGAAACTACACATTGAGGGGAGGAAGTTCCGTAACAGTGAAAGAAGCTGGCCCTCTCTCACAGGTCGGAGCAGAGAAAAAAAACCATCACCTACACCACACACATAGAATAGGGAACAGGCAGGAGGGCCAAAAAGAATTTCTTCTTCTTTATATAGGCTTAGGGTGGGGTCTCATAACCCTATCCCAGACTTAATGGCTTCCTGAGTCTCTGGAATTTCTTTCCTGCACACAGGAAAAGATGTTTACTTCCAGCTTCTTTAAGATTCTTTACATCTTGCCCCTTGCTGAGAGGCTGTCTTCCTGTAAACATCTTCAGAGACCCACCCAAGATAATTAAAAAGATCAAGTTGACAACAAAACCTAACCATCACAGGGCCATTGGGTGGGCAGAGAGTCAGGGGGTTACGGTGTTGGGTGGGGGCAGCAGATACATGTCCCAGAGAGGACCTGGTATGGTGTTGTGTTCTCTAGGTCTCCACACCTGTCTTCACACATGGAGCACCTCATCTTCAGGGCAGTTGTGATGAAGTAATACTTTACAAGTCTGATCTAACCTCAGAACTTTCCCCCAAAGTCTCAGGGTCCATTTCAAGCAGGCAATGTAACTATGATGGAATAAATAATCAATCCATTCAGCAGGCTCTAGCAATGCCTAGTATTTCAAAGAGGCCAGAAAAATCAATCACATTTGTCCTGATTTCTCTGCAAGTGATGGGGGGGGGGATCTTCTTGAAATGAGTGGGATCACTGGGTGGTAAATCCCAGGGAAGCACCAAATGGTTCCATTGCCATTCACAGGAAAGCCTGGAGTCAGATATCTATGGTTCAAATCCCACCTCATCTACTTATCAGCTCTGAAATCATGGGGCAGGAACTTAGCTGGCCTGTGCCTTAGTCTTCTTGTCTAGAAACTAGCAATAATAACCTCCCTACTATATCTTTAAGGCAGGGACTGCAAGCAGCTGCACCATCTTATAGGAGTATTTAATGTATGCCCAAGCCTTCTACAAATTACCCCCAAAACTTCCTGTGGGTGACAGTCCCAAAACGTAGGGATTACAGCAATCCCCATTTTACAAAAGGTCAGAAAAGTCAGAAACGCGCCAAAGTTCAGAAGATGCTGGTCCCCCTGCTAGGCTGGGAGGCTTGCCATGTAGATCTATGATGCTATGATGTCAGGCCCAATGGTGCCTAAAGGGTAAGTGGTTAACTCATTCCTTGGGATTATAATGGTAAATAACACTGAGTTCATTTCCATCTGAACCCCTGTCTCCAGAAGGGAAATTTTCCTTGGCTTTATTTTTTTGCCTGCAAGTACGTGTGGAGGCCAGGGGACATGCTGTCCACATCCTTTGAGACAGGGTCTATCATTGGCCTGATGCTCACCAGAGGCTAGACTAGCTGGCCAGTGAGCCCCAGGTATCCTCCTGTCTCCACATCCCCCACCCCAGCTCAGCACTGGGAGTACAAACCATGTGAATTCTGGAGACTGAACACAGGTCAATGTTTGTGAGGCATACTTAATG
Source organism: Zapus hudsonius (assembly GCA_004024765.1). Classification (NCBI taxonomy): domain Eukaryota; kingdom Metazoa; phylum Chordata; class Mammalia; order Rodentia; family Dipodidae; genus Zapus; species Zapus hudsonius. The sequence goes on from PVHP010009645.1 coordinate 36,663, forward strand.
AGCTATACTGCTCTAGCCCGACTTGGCCTCTTTAGTTGTTTCCTGTCCTAGGGGCATGGGGCCTTGTGTCATCCTGTGTGTTTTTGCCCATTCCCCACCCCATCACTGGGGTGAGAAAACCAGGCTGAGGGAACTTCTTACGGCTCTATGGGGCAAGCTTTAGTCTCTGGGCCAAAGAGCCAAGGGGATGTGCATTCCAAAATTGTTGGCAAAGCTCTCTGTGGCCTGGGGCCAACTACAGAATGACAGCCACCACCTGTCTCTCTTGACTGGGTAACTGTGGGGGCAGAGGGCCATGACACAAAGAACAAAGCTCCTCAGCCTGAAATATATATGCCACCCCAGCCACCCCAAGGGGCCTCCAGGCTGAGCGGAGGCTGCACTCTCAGTGCCAGGCCTGGTCTGTCCTCTGGGCATTGACTGATGCGAAAATACAAAACTGCACATAAGAAGCAGAGCCAGCCAGGTCTACGGCAGGCAAGTGACCAGGGACTTAGGCTGGCATGGGGCACAGAGCACTCTGGTGGACTGATTTAATTGAAGGCTCTTCTGAGAGTACCTGAGGGTGCTTGCCACCAGCTAGCCAGAAGAGAAGCCCTTATAATGAGGAAGGCAATGAAAAGTCCTCCTGCCCCATGTTCTGAAGTTTCCTCCAGTCCCACCCAGGATGGACTCTGAAGGTCACTCCAGCAGGTGCTGGTGAGGAGCGACCTTTAGTCCTGAGCTAAGAACCTGACTGTCTCTGGTCTCCATATTCAATGGCTACATCTCACAGCTGCACAGGGCCCCTCCTGAATGCCCCTCCACCCACTAGGATTTCAGAAGGTGTCTGATCTGTTCTCCAGTCCGACCCAAGACCTTGTGTCCTCTGAGAGCCTCAGTTTCTCACCTGTGCCACAGACATGACAAGTGGCTTAGAAACTACCCCAGAGACAACCAGAGATGCAGGATGGGAACAATGCACACCACCAATCCCCAGGGCAACTCAAACCATTGGATTTGATGGCTGGTCTGGACGCAAGGGGGCAGTTCCTAGAGACATTAATGAGGACAGCAGATACCCTGGAGAAGGCAGTAGGGAAATGGAGAAAGACACCCTTAGAAAGGGTGTGAGGATGGAGGCCATGGGTATCTGGGGCTGTGGTAATGTCCTATTTCTTGTCTGGAGGCTGGCTATACAGACACGCCAACTTTAAGAAACTCTATCACACTTGGGTTTTTGCCTTTTACTACTTGTATAAGATGCTGTGTTTCAAAAAGATTGATTGGGACACACCCTAAGATCTAATACTTTTTAAAATATTTTTATTTATTTACTTTCAAGGGGAGAGAGAATGCAGGGCCTCCAGGCACTGCAAGCAAGCTCCAGATGCATGTGTCACTTTGTGCATCTGGCTTTATGTAGGTACTGGGAAATCGAAGCTGGGTTGTTAGGCTTTGCAGGCAAGTGCCTTAACCACTGAGCCATCTCTCCAGCCCCAAGAGCTAATCTTGATTATCAACTCATTAGCTGACAAGTGCCCTGGGCTTAATAAAGCACACCCCTGAAATGCATTGGTGACAGCTGCTTCCAGAGATAGTGAGATTATTAGTTCACTGATAGATTTGAAATCCGAATAGACCACGGAGAGGGTTACAACTATGAGAGGTGGGACCTGATATAGGAAGTGGGTCACCATAGCATGAGTACCTTTGAAAGGTATATTTTGGCCCTGGCCCATTCCTGTTCACAGCTCTCTGCTTCTGGGTTATGGTGAAGTGAGCACCTATCCTGAACCATGGCCTTCCTCCATGATATCTCTGCTTTGTCACAGCCTAAAAGTAACAGAGCCAGCAGAACATGGGCCAAGACCTCAGAAACTTGAGGCAAAACATATCCTTCTTCCTTTAAACTGTCTTAACAACAACAACAAAAAAGTCTGACTAAAATACTCATCAACTGGCCTTTGTGACTATCCTCAGCTTGGAGCAAGAGCTCTGGGTCTGGGATAGGTATAGTGGACATACCCATCATACTAGCACTCAGGAAGTAGAGGCAGGACGATCAGGAGTTTAAACAAACTGGGTTACATGATGAGTTCCAGGCCAGCCTCGGCTACATAGTGAGACCCTATCTCAGAAACAAAACCACTGTAGATTTGAACAAAACAGTCATCTGTCCCCAAGAGCCCCTCCCCTCAGGATTGTAGCTATAAAGACACTGTTCAATGGCACCAGCAGACATAGACCGTCACATCCGGGACTCCAGGTATCTTCAATGACTCGAACAAAGACTTCCTAAGCACCTGTGCCAGGCAGAGATCTAGATGTGAAGAAAGCAAGAAAGCCCTTCTTCCTTTAAAGGCTTATATCCCAAGCCAAAACAGAGGGAAGGGAGGATCCTGTAGGGAGATCCTGCTATATATACGTGATGTCCCAGAAGGTGATGCCATCATGAAATGTCCTCTTAGCTGGGCTGCAAGGACCAGCCTAGAGAAGACAAACCCTTGGGCTCTTCCACTCCAAGCCCTCAAGTGCAAACTACCTAGGCCCTGTGCCTAAGATACACCAGGTAGTGCATTCCTCTCAGTTCATTCGTAGCAGCAAAACGCTTTGCATTGATCTTCTATTTATCTATCTGCCTGCCTATCTCTCATCTGTATCTCTCCTTCCTCTCTCCTTGCAAATAAATTAATTAAAATGAAATGTCTACTAAGATGCAGAAAATTGTTCTCCACACTTAGTGAGTATTTGGTACATTTTAGCTAGTACTATCTTCATGATTTCTATGAACTCTTAGTGGGCCTCCTCTCTCTATATCCTCCCATAAAAGTTACCACAGGCATTAGCTCCGCCAAAGTCCAGTTCTCCAAAGCATTCCTGGTGGTCACCCCTCATCATGTACTTTTCCCCTTCCCTCCCAGGAGAGGAACAAGAAGAATCAGAGAGGATTATAGTTTGGATGTGAAATGTCTTCCCTAGGTCATGTGTCTGAACACTTGGTCTCTGGCTGGTGGCGCTGTTCTAGAAGAACGTGGAACTGTCAGGAGGTGGGCACTAGCTGGAGGAAGTGGGTCACTAGCAGGTGAGCCTTGAGCATCAAGATGTCGGCAAGTCACACCACAAGCTCCTGCCAGTACAGCCACCATGCCCCTCCATGAAGGACTGTGTCCCGTCAAACTGTGAGGCAAAATAAACATCCCCTTCCTTGAACAGCTCCTTGTTGGGAATTTGGTCACAGTGATGAAAACAATAACTAATAGACATGGTCAGAGTTGTTCTGGCTTAACAAAGCATGTTTCTCTTTATTGGTGGACGGGTTCTTCCTCGAAGGATGTCATTCCCACTCTTAAAAAAAAATGTCACATCTCAATATATGAACACACTGACTTCAATTTAGGGATGTATAAACTAAACCTGGAGGGGGGAGATGGTGGGACTTGTCCAAGGTCACGTGACTAACAACAGGAACACCAGAACCTGAGGCTGAATCTAACAAGACAATGCTGAGCTCTTCCCAGTCCTCAGCATTCATTCACCTACAGCTCTGAAACAGCCGCCTCTTTACGTCATCATCCCAGGAAAAAACAAAGAACTAACATGTAATTACTTGTCACCAGGAACACCGGTGGGTGGCTGTGTTTTAAAGGGTGAGACTGTGTGATACCTTGAGCAGACACTGTTTAAGTAGAATGTGGGATACAATGAGAAGGAATATTCAGACATCCTTAATACATGGCTGTAGGCGACAAGTTAGTTCCTTCTTATATAGGGTACATTACTGGGACCCCTTGAGGCTCTAATTATTCATGAGCTAACAGTCTAGCCCATAAGAAATGGATTCTTCCTCTCCACCCCTTAACATATGAAGAAAGAAAGCAGCTCACAGGAAGTACCAGACACTCATTTGCCCACGTCACCCAGCTAGCCAATGGCAGAGACAGAACTCAAAGCCAGCCACCCCCCCCCCAACCTCCTCACTACCTTCTCTGACTCCTACCTTGGCTCCTCCAAATCCTGCTGCTAAAATGCCTTTTCCTACCAGAAAGCTCTCCAAGGAAAGCCAGGCTCAAACCACCTCACAGCTCTCCCCCTTTTCATAGTCATGATATCTTCTTTTGGCCACCAGGGAACTTCAGACACCATCTTTTCTACACAGACCACAGTGAATCACAAAGTGTTGCTTATATGTACATAACCTTCTGACAATAGGATCTCTTAATAACAGGGTTATTATGTCTTATCTATACAGGTATCCTGTGCACAGTATAAGGCACAAAAGTATCACTCAATAAAACAAACAAACAAACAAACAAACAAAAAAACCAGTTGATTAAGTGAATGAAATAATCACCCAGTCAACCAATCCTAACTCCCTGGGTTTTGTTCTGAGTTCCCATTCCCACCCAGCTTCCTTCCCTGACTTGGATGTTCCTCCCAACGGGTGGCTTCTCCACCAATCTGCTTGCATGGAGAGAGGCCAAGGGCATTGCTTTGAGCTGCAGCTTGGTAACACCAATTGTCACCTCTCCATTTTTATTAATTGCAGGGTTAATCAAGCACTCCAAATTGTGTCCACCCATGATAACATGCTCTTATTTTGCAAAGGCCAAGAAAACAGGCTTTCGCTGAAGCAAAATCAACTGAATCCTGTGGCCCTTAGGACCCGGCATGCTTGTCATATTTTTCAGAACATCTGAAACGAAGCCAGATCAGATGGAAGAAAGGCCTTTAACACACTCTCACATATCCACCGTGTCTATGAACTGTGATACACTTTCTCATCAGCCCCCTAGCAATTCTGTGAGCTGCTATTATCATGCCGGTGTTTGGAGAAGGAAAGAAACTCGGTTGAGAGAGACACTACAGATTTCTACAGAATTCTGAAAGAATAAAAAGGGTGAAGAGCCAGACCTACCTCTTGTCATTGCACAAGCTACACGCCATCCCCGCCTCACAGGACCTGAGGCACACACTGCTGCCTGTTCCTGGTGCCTGACCCACCCTGCAAGGCTTACAGCCAAAGCATGCTCATTTCAGAGAGGCATGGCCATCATATGCAACTCATTTTTCCTTCTAGGAAAGCTTTGGTCACTACCCCCCATCCCCTGCCAGACATAACAAGCAAAAAGGTTTTCACCTGCATTGCCAACTAAACCTTTCTTTATATTCTGAAAACTTATTCTTTGTGGGCATTTTTGTTCTCTCTGCTTCCCTAACTGATGACATGGATGTAGATGAGACTACATTGCTCTTGACACCCATCTGCACGTGCACCAGTCTTTGGACAGTAAACACAGAAGCAGAGGACCAGAAAGAACAAAGAGCTTATGTTATGATAATTTTTATTTGAATGCACTTTCTTTTAACTTACTTTATATGTGGATGTAGTGTTCAGCTAATTGCCAAGAATAAATGTTATCTTTTCAAACTATCTCTTTTTACTTTCTCAGTAGTAGCTGGGTTTTTTTTTTAACTTTTTCTTTTTACTTTCAATAAAAACACAAGAGAGGCTGTCAGTCCAAAATGCAATGACATCCCCTGACAGGATCCCATATGGAAGGAGGAATGTTCCAAATGCCTTCCCATGTATCAGGTTTCCAAAAGCACAATGATGAACCCCCCTGGGGCCGGAACAGGAGTGGGGTGCACATGACATACTGTATGGTTTACTGTCCAACTTAACGAGCACACTGTTCAAAGCCTGCAGCGGCCCGGTACCCCAGAAGTCCCTGTGCGGAGCAACCAGGTGAAGTCACCTCCGGCTCGCATGAGCAGATGGAGAAACCAAAGGAAGGATGAGCATCTGTCCAGAAGGGTTCTGAGAAACAGAAGGTAAAACGAATCAGAATTGCAACTGAGCTGCCGACACCACATGCACACAGGTCATAAATTGATCCTCTCTAAAAGCAGAGGGGGGCCTGGTTCAAAAGCCCAATCTTATTTTAGGAAAATATGCTTCCATTGCAAATGATCATGGTAAAGAATTATAGCAATTTTTCTCAAGTGCCATCAAAATGCAAACTCTCAGTTTCAATAGTTCTCTGGAACTATCTCCTTCTGGAATACACCCATGGATTCTGCCCTGGAAAAAAAAGACTCACCTACCATCTATGTTTCTCACATATGAATTTAGACAAATGGGCTACCATAGCCTAGAATGAGGGGTTAAAGAAGCAAGTGGAACAGGTGGTCTAATGTGGGGAGGCACCTTCATGGTAGGAACAGGCCAACAGGGCCACACAGGGTTCACTCTCAGAAAGCAGGCCAAGCGCACAAAAGCCCTGGGTGTAGCACCATGCTGCACGTTGGATATGTGGCTGAAAGTCTCCTGTAGCAGCACACTGGTAGAATCAGTACCAGCACCCCTTCCTTGTCAGCAGGGGGCTCCCCTTTAGTTCTCTGTCCTCCCCATCAGACATAGAAATTTCGATGCTGAAAGCCAGTCCAGGCTATATCTGAATCCTGCAAACTGGCTCCCACTTGTGTCCCCTGAGGTAACAAAGGGACAGGTGAGGGGAAGTCCAGCCAGCCAGGAGCCTGGGGACAGTGGTAAAGCCTAGGAGGAAATCCACAAAGACTGAACATCACTGAATGCAGCAGAACGTGAGCTGACGACCTACCTGTACAGACATCAGGACAGCAGATCCAGTGCTTTGCAAACGAAAGCTTCCTGCCTCCATACAGTAAGGTGCACTAAATGACCTTACGTCAGCATCTCCAGGAAACTGTCCTGGGACCACAGGTGGGCGTCTCCTGCTGAAGTAACACATCAAGACTTCCACTTGCTCCTAGTATTCTTTGGCCTTTGCTTCAGCTACCCGGAACTCTGAGAGCCCTAAAATATGTGGATTTCAGTAGACTGATTAAGCACTATTTTAATTTATCACTCTGTAATCAAGTTTTCCTAACACAACCACAAATCACCCCAACAGCGCAGAACTGTGAGACACAACACAGGACTGGATGAATTATGTCAAAAATCAGGAAAAAAAAACTCTTCATATTGGACCCTGGATCCCAAGTCAATACCACAAAGAGGTGGAGCTGGCCCACTTCTACACATCTCCTTGACCCCCACGTGCCTGCCCAGTGGACACCTTGTCTCAGTCTGCATGGCTGCAGACCCTCCAGTACAGGGAGGAGGGCAAGCACTGCTCTCCAGTTGGCAACGTGTGGCTACCCACTTTGCAGCCATCCTCCGACGGGTGTTTCAGTACTGATATCTATACTGTAGAGCTGACAAAACCTGGACTAATGCTCTGAGTAGCTCACCCCAGGACTGAAGAAAATGTAAGTCACAGAAACCCAAACTCCACTAGATCTCAATGACTCATACACTGTGTTCACCTCAACCCAACTTACAGTGAGTTTCTCACTCGGTTTTCTTTGACTTTTTCTTTATTTGCAAGGGGAGAGAGAGAGAGAGACAGACAGACAGACAGACAGACAGAGACAGAGAGACAGAGAGAGATAGAGAGAGACGGAGAGAAAGAATGGGTATGCCAGGGCTTCTTGTCACTGTAAAATGCACTCCAGATGAACACCATTTTGTGCATCTGGCTTTATGTGGGTTCTGAGGAATTGAACCTGGGCCATCAGGCTTTGCAAGAAAGTGCCTTTAACCACTAAGCCATCTCTCCAGCCCCTTTCTTACTTCTTATTGGTATGTATGTCCCTCACCTAGTAGTCCAGACTGGCCTCAAACTCCTCCTGGCCTTAGCTTTCTGAGTACCAAGATTTATGGAGGGGAGCTACCATGATAGGCTTTGTGCTGTATCTTCACTACCAATGGACAGTCAGCAACACAGGAGTAGCCTGTAAAATCCCAACAGTGGTGGTCAATGCTGACTGCCAACTTGACAGGTTGCAGAATCACTTAAGAGGCAAACTTCTGGGCATGTCTGTTAGGAAATTTCTAGAGTGGATTAAGTGAAGTAAGAAGATCAACCCACCCTAAATGGGAACAGCACCCTACCAGGCATGGTCTGGGTGTCTCAGGAAGAATAAAGCAGAGAAATTAAGCCAAAAACTAGCATTCATTCTCTCTGCTTCCAGATTCCAAAGGCATGTGACCAGCTGCCTCCCACATGCCCCCTTTGACAATGGACTGTAGCTGCTCAAACCGTGCCAAAACCGACCCGTCCTTCCTAAAGTTGCCTCTGGCTGGGTGTTTTGTCCCAGCCCTGAGGAAAGACAGACAGACACTGAGAAATAAGTACACACCTGTCTCCAGAGGAGCTCCAAACCAAAGGGGTCTCTGACATCAACTCCTACTAGCTTTCCCTGCACTGCTCAGAGCACAGCGAGTCGCAGTTGACAAACAGCCTCACAGACTTTGCACTTATTCTGATACCTCCATGATTTGTTCATCTTCTTTAGGAGTTTATTTAAAATAAATAAATCCCTGTGGCACAGGGCGAACTCCACCCCTCCCCACCCAGCCCTCCCTCTCTCCCACCCACACCGAGCACCCACACCCAACTCCCCCTCTCTTATCCACACCCAATCACCCCTCTCTCCTGCCCACTTTCCGTTTTCTCTCCTTGTCTCCCAAGGAGGCATGCTCTTCATGTTTGTGAGAAATACAAACTTTGTTTAAAAGTAACTCCACTCAGCGGAGTGTGGTGGCGCACGCCTTTAATCACAGAACTCCTGAGGCAGAGGTAGGAGGATCACTGTTGTAGTCAGCCACAGGGCGCTGCTGGGATGAATCTCCAAACCAGGCACAGTTTATGGGAGGAAAGGATTTATTTGTAGCTATAGATACAGGGGAAGTTCCAGAATGCAAAAGAAGCTGCTCCCCTTTCACAGGTCCAAGCAGAGACAGAAAGCCATCACCAACCCCATACACACAGAACAGCAAACAGGCAGGAGGGCCAAAGAGAATTTCTTCCCCTTTATATAGTCTTAGGGTGGGGTCTTGCAATCAATCCTTCCTCAGACTTAATGGCTTTCTGAGTCTCTGGAATTTCCTTCCTGCATGGCCCACACAGGAAAGGATGTTTACTTCTAGCTTCTTTGAACTTCATTACATCCTACCCCCTACTGAGAGGCGCCTTCCTGTAAACATCCTGAGAGACCCACCCAAGATTACTTGAAAGGTCAAGTTGGCAACAAAACTTAACCACCACTATCACCATGAGTTCAAGGCAACCCTGAGACTATACAGTGAATTCCAGATCAGTCTGGGCTAGAGTGAGACCATACCTCAAAAAAAAAAACCCAAAATAATAATAATAATAATAATAACTCCACTTCACTCCGCCCACACCTAGCCCTTCTGTTATCATGTCTCCTTCAAGGCAGGGACGTCTGTCATCTGACCCACTAACAGACCTGCAGTGCTAAGAGCAGGCCTCACACTGACATGCAAATAAACCAATAAACAGCTCTGCAATGAAGCAATGGAGAAAGATCCAACATAGGTAGTCTGTGGTCTCAGCCACACTACCTCACAGAGAATGCCACTTAGCTTCCTACCACACCACATTCCTCATTACTGAACTGGCCTCTCTCCAGGCTGCTGGGAACACAAGATTTGGAAGCGACTGTGTATTTACAAAGGTCACCCTGGGTCACTGCATGTGGCATCTTTCCCTAGTGGCATTAAACAATACGTACTTTACAAACAGCTCTCCTTAGGATGAGTCAGCCCAGAGTATCTTCCCACATACCCAGCCTCACATGCCATCCAAGGACCACACACCATGCCAGGCCCAGCAAAGGGCTGCCCTGGGGAGCCTGTGCCACTACCAAACCCTAGGAGTTTGGCTGGAATGTCACAACGATGCTGGAGAGCCAGTGGGAAACTGAGCAAGGCCAGATTGGGGAGACCCTGAAAGGCGACATGCCACCATCCCACAGAGCTGGCAGAATCTCGAGGTCACAGCTTACGCTGCAAGCTGGCAACTCAGCCTTTCATCTGCCGGCCCAAGGAGGGAAGGTCCCACCTCCTGCAAATCCCAGGCACTCCAGTCAGCCTCCCAAGGAGGATGACAGACAACTGCGGGCTCGCGAGTTCTTTTCAATTGGCCTTCTCCATTCTCTGAAGCCCGAGTTCCCTGCCAGGCACAAAGGCAGTATCACCTGAGCCTTCATGGCACCAACAACAGCACATGGATCTGTGAGGCTTTGTGCAGGAAAAAAATAATTTTAATAAAAGGCAGGTAAGACCTTTGGAGAATATACATAATAACTGCAATGTGTGTGAGAACCGAGCTGGGTGGGTTTGGCTTGGGTTTTATGTGGTTCTTTTTGTTTTGGGTGGTATGAGAGAGATTGAACCCAGGACCTTGCAAAGGCTAGACATGTGCTCAACCACTGAGCTCCATACTTCCATTTTTAAGGGGTCATTTCCAATAAAACTAATGGTCACAAATTCCCTTTTATCAATGAGCTCTCCATGCGTTTCCACTTTATGCCTACAGCAAACCCTATCAATGAATGTACTATTATTTTCCCCAGTTTTGAATCAGTGTAACTGAATCCCAAAATGACCTAGTGGTTTGTCTGAGGTCATCCATTGAAAAAGCTGTAGAATATGGAATCAAATATCAGGATGCTTTCTCTGGGCATGAAAGCCACTCGCTGTTCACACATGATGTTCTCCATGGACTTCTCCCTACAGACTTCATCGTCCCAAGCTAGTAGAGGCCTGGGGCTACAATTCACGCGGTCACTGTCTAGGGAAGCGGGCCGTCATCCTCCTACCCAAAACTAATGGGACTTCTGTGGGGATCCGGCTGAGGCCAGGCTTCTTGTCCTGTCATCCTACATAAAGGCAATGAAGAAGGTGGTAGGATACCTCCTGGCTGCAAGGCTCTTCCTCTTCTATACAGAAAGCTTCCAAGAAGGGCCCAGGGCAGTCCATAAACAACTCATTGTATCCTAATGCTCTGATAAAGCCTGCTTACCCTCCAGACTCTATTCCCAGCTGGTGGTGCTGTTTGGGAAGCCTTGAAGCCTTTAAGGAGGTAGAGTCTGGCTGGAGGAAGTGTGTCACTGGGGGGGGGGGAGGCCCTCTGAGGTGATATAGTCCAGCCCTGATTGGGACTCTAGCTTCCTACTTCCTCTCTGCTCTTTGACCATGTGAGCCAGCTGCTACTTCCTGACATGTTCTTCCCACCATGATGAAACTTCCCCTCCAAACTGTGAGCCAAAGGAAACCCTTACCTTTCCCATGCTGCTTCCAGCCAAGTATTTTGCCCCAGCAATGAGAACGTGATACGGATTAAGATATGGGGTGTGGGGAAGGGTTAGAATTAAGATAACCCTCAGTAAAAATGCACCCCAAGTTTAAAGACTATCCGAGCTCGTGTCTATAAAGGAATTAAAATCAAAGACAACAAAATAGTAAGGTATAGTGGGAAACTTTATTATTTAAGGAAACATGGGGAGTTGCAGAGTTCTCCAGCCACCAGTGTAGGGAGAACACATGTCAGAGAGTTTAACAGAACTTATATTAATTATCTAAAGAAGCATAAGCAGAAAAGATAACAGTGAGCTCCCATCATGAGAGAGATTCATGAGGGAAAAAGTCTGTAGCCTGCCCCCACAACCCCAGCCATTATCTGGGGTAGGGGTAGGCTTTACCTCACTGAGGCCTAAATCAGCAGTCTCTTTACTCCATGGCTACATGAGGGAAGAGAGAGGAATGCTTCCTCTAGGGAAGAGAATTTAAGTTCTTCACAGGTGAGTCAGAGAAACAGCTGATTGGTTCATATTTGACCAATCAGTTTTAGTACCTAGGTTGTAGCTCTAATTAGACACCTCCCACTCAAGGGGAGGGGCTGTATCTGCAGAGGTCTGCCTGTCAGAAAAGGAACTGCTACACTGTGCTGATTCAGAGAACCAACAGGATCCATCTCTTTTTAAACTCCTGAAAATTTAGTAATAGTACTACCAAGTCCTTTTATTTCAAGCCAATATCCTGGCTGACCATTGTTGGAGGGGGCAGCAGATACCCCAGGCTCAATGATGACAGACAGTCTTCCCCTAGACAGCCAAGTGATAAGGTGAGGTCCCAAACCTCCATTTTATATCAATCCTGCTAAGCCTCCGTCTGTTTAACTGGAAAATAGGATTGTGTATGCCACAGTGACATCACAGGAGTCATATGACAGGAACACACGTGGTTTCCAAATGTTCTTTGCAGCCAATATAAGGCTATGTATTAAAAGGGGTGGTCATGACAGAACTCTACTTGGGAGGCTGAGAAGTAGGCAGAAACCACTCAGATGCCACTAGCAGCTGAGCACACAACTGCCTAGTCACCCCCCCCCACTGCAGCTCTGATCTCTTGACACCATAAAAGACCAAGAAGGCTGACCCTGAAATGAAAGCTCCCTCCCTGAACGCGGTCCTTCTTCCTAATCCCAGGATGCTGTTCTCCTTCCCCTTACCACATGTCTTGGGGTATCTTCTCTGGCACAAGGTTCCTCCAATGACTAAGGATCACTTCGATAAAAATAAATTAATGGGTGTGGTAATTTTAATGAGACAGTGTAAAGGGATGGCTCCACAGACACGGGTGTTTTATTAAAACTGAGTTTGCAACTTCAGTCCCTGGCAGGCAGATTCCTGCTCCAGAGGAGTGTGTCACTAGGGGTGTTGTTCGAGTCCAGCCCTAGGGTGTGCTGGGGGGGGGGGGGACCTGGATTCCAACCCAAAAGTGGGAGAGAGCAGTTTGAGCTCTGGCTGTTAGTGCTCGCTGGTGGTGCTAGATTATCTGGTGGTTTCTTTCTGCTCAGATCTGGGAAAGGGAGCCAGCTTCTCCCTCTGTTGATAGAGTTTCTCCTGGACTTTGTAAGCTGAAATAAATCCCTTCCTCCTATAAACTCTGTCTGGTTAGATGTTCATCTTGGCAATGTGGTGCAGACTACAACAGCAGACAACACTGGTTTTAGCTCCATTTTATTCCAACGTTATTTGTTAACACTATTTACACTAGTATGAAAATATTAAAACATACAAAACTTTAATAAATATTTATTGAACACTATGTGCACTGCACTAAACAAAGCAGGTACAAAGATGTTAATCAGACACACCCTGCACACAGGAAGCTTCCAGTCCAGCAGGGAAGAAAAAAAGTAGCCCAAACACCCTGGAAATCCTAAAAATCAACTCCAAAAACAGCCTAGAAGGTATTGATATAAACACAGAAAGTTAGTTCTAATTGGTACAAGGTGGTGAGAGAAAAGGGA